>CAKAKR010064957.1:16122-37849 GCA_916700685.1 Adelosebastes latens | reverse complement strand
AGCACAGACATACAGTATTATTGATGAAAAAAAGACTCCTAGAAAAGACTTCCTCTCGCGTCCCCTTCAGATTCTGCTGATTATGGAGTCGATCTGGGAGACGGAATCGCTGGATCTCTGTCTGTTACCGTACGGCTGCATCTCCACTGGCAACAGAATAGGTCAGATATGCAATCTAGAAACAAATATTACAGTCGTTCTGTGAGATTTACCTCTTCTCTGTCTGTATTATGTATCACTGTAGGTATGATTGAGATTGTGAAGGACGCCACCACCATCGCTAACATCCAGCAGAGCGTTGTGGGAAGCACCGGAGCGTTTAAAGATGAAATCCTTCATCAGTGGCTCCGGGACAAGTGTGTCAGCGAGGACAAGGTACACAACCAGCTCTCATGAATCATTATAATATATAATATTATAATTAATAGGTTGATTATATTGATTATATCAAGATTCTTTGACCAGAAACAGAAAATTCTCCAATGCATCCAGTTACAAATAGAAGTGTAAGAAAATATTGACACATTAGTATCGTGATATGATGTTGTGCGATACTGTATCAGTTCTCCGAAACACTGCATTGTTTTTGTTTGTTTTAAAGCTAGAGTGAAGATATTGTTGCATCATATGAAACTACAAAACCTAAAGAATCCATTGGTACCAACCATGTCACACTAGCTTGTTGAGGAGGAGGTTAAATAACGCTCCAAATCTTAGCTAAATTTTGGCGAGGAAAAACTGGCATGGTGATTTTCACAGGGGTCCCTTGACCTCTGACCTCAAGATATGTGAATGAAAATGTGTTCTATTGGTACCCACGAGTCTCCCCTTTACAGACATGCCTACTTTATGATAATCACATGCAGTTTAGGGGCAAAAAAACATGCACGCAGTATAAATGTGTTATTTTTGCCTATTTTAAAATGGCATATTTCTGGTGTGTTCCTTATACTATGACAGTTTACCTAAAATTCAATTAAAAAAATCACAATATATTGCCTTGGTTACAGTATCGCAATATATATCACAATATATTGAATCGTTACCCCCACATCATGATACGTATTGTATCGCCAGATTCTTGCCAATACACAGCCCTAGTTACAAAACACTTTTTTGCCTCCAACAGCTGCTCTGTTTATGAGATGTTAGAGGAAGTGGTGGTGTGACAGACAGGAAGGAAGCCACCCTCAGGGGTTTTCCTGTCATCACAACCCCCCCGCCCCCACACACACACACACACTACTTTTAGCCGTAGCACCTGCACCCTAATCTCTATAAACGGATATCTGCATATGAATGCAGAATCTGTAGACAAGATTTTGGTATCGGAAGCGTTCTGGTTTCTGTTTGTAATCCAAGCAGCATTGACCAATCACGTTAGAGCAGGCTTTGGTTGACTGGAGGTAAACAGTAAGCTGATGAGTCAGATGGTTTGTTTACACAGAACCATCTGAGATAAGAAGCCGTCATTTGAAACTGTTTGTAAAAGGGCAGGTACTTTCAAAAAAAATACTTGGCAGGTGATTGGATGAACCATCTGTCAATCAAACTGTTGCAGAAGCCACCATGAGTCAAACATCTAGGTTACAGTCCAGCTATTGCCATTAAAAAACGATGGCATGGAAAATGAGCGAGAACGGTTTGTGTCTCTGTCTCTGTAGTTCCAGCAGGCTGTGGAGAGGTTCCTGTATTCCTGTGGTGGCTACTGTGTGGCTACCTACGTTCTGGGTATTGGGGATCGCCACAATGACAACATCATGATCACGGAATCTGGTAATGACGTCTTTTGTCTGTACGTTCATATTACTGTGGGACAAACTCAAATATATACTGTATATAAAATAGTTATTATTATTATTATTATTATTTATGTAGTTATTGGACTTACGTATCAACATTATTATTTTTCCTTATTATAGTATTATTTATTTGTCTTCATCATTATTATTATAATTATAATAATAATAATAATTATTATTATTTATGTAGTTATTGGACTAATTATCAACATTATTATTTATTTTTCCTTATTATAGTATTATTATTATTTCTTTGTCCTTATCATCATTATTATTGTTTTATTATTATTATCATTATTATTATTAATAATAATGATAATAATAATAATAATAATTTATGTAGTTATTGAACTTACTTATCAACATTATTATTATATTATTATTACCATTTATTTAGATATTTATTTATTTAATTCTCTCTCCTCCTCCTCCTCCTCCTCCTCCTCCTCCTCCTCGGACATACCTGAACATTCCTCTGGTTATTCATATATGAATAAATGACACACTTACATAACGCACTTTCATGCACGTACAGAAACACTTACAATATTCCCAGAAACAACAAAAAATGGGTACCATTTTCAAATCATAACATCTGTTTCATACGTTTAATGTCTGTATAGTTCGTTACACCTTTGTCCGTCTAATTTGTAAATGTATTTATTTATTTAAGTCATGCAGTGGAAATATCACAGCCTGTACTGTTTGCAACAGAGTCATTATTTTTAAATCTAGTTAAAGCTTGGGTACGTAACATTGGAGAAACTAGCAAGAGTATGCTAGATTTTTTAAAAATGATCCAGTGTTGCCAAACTTTTTTTTCCAATGAAAGTAGCTGGCAGCACTAGCTCCGTGTGGCCTCATATGTACTCTATGTATAAACTAAGCATGGAGTTCAGGAGAAGGTGAAAACTAACCCCTCAGTGTTTCTGCAGGGAATCTCTTTCACATCGACTTTGGTCACATCCTGGGCAATTACAAGAGCTTCATGGGAATCAGTAAGGAGTGGGTTCCCTTCGTGCTCACACCGGACTTCCTCTACGTCATGGGAACGTCAGGAAAGAAGAGTAGCCCCCACTTCCAGAAGTTCCAGGTGCAGTAAATGGGATTGTTTATTCATGTGAATATACAAAACGTCGCGGATGGAGTTCTGTTTATCCACATGCATAGATGCATTCACACATGCACAAACATCCATCCGCCATTCTATAAACATTAAACAGGTCAGAATGATCTATTTATATGAGATATATTTGCACATAACTTTACAAGAAAAAAAGTTGTAATATTACGAGAATAAAGTCATAACTTAACGAGAAAAAAAGAAAATAACACGTAAAATTACTACTTTATAATATTATGACTTTATTTTCATAATATTACGACTTTTTTCTCGTAAACCGATGACTTTATCCTCGTAATATTATATATATATTTATGGGTTTAAGCTGAGCACAGCCACTGTTACCAAGAGTTGACCTCCAATATCTCCTCCATTTATTTGTCTGTATTAATATATACTGTATGTGTTATACATCCTTTCTCTCTGTCTCAGGACGTGTGTGTGAAGGCTTACCTCGCCCTTCGGCACCACACCAACCTGCTCATCATCCTCTTCTCCATGATGCTGATGACCGGTACGACTTCTTTCCTTATAAAACCCGAAGCTTTTTGTGCCCTTTTACAGCAGAACAAAAACCAATTTGTTACCAACCTTTTTGTTTTTGTCATTAATTTTAAAGAAGACAGAACAATCAGATGTATTTCCTGAGTTAATGAATGATAAAAAACAATAGATGGATTCTAATAGATGCTCATACTTTGTGTCTGAAAAGTGAAACTCTTATTTATTTATTTTGTCCATTAACAGGCATGCCCCAGCTGACCAGCAAGGAAGACATCGAGTACATCCGGGAGGCGCTGACCGTCGGCCGCAGCGAGGACGAGGCGCAGCGCCACCTGCTGGACCAGATAGAGATCTGCAGGGAGAAAGGCTGGATGGTTCAGATCAACTGGTTTGTTCACCTGGTGCTGGGAATTAAGCAGGGTGTGGAGAAACGGTCCACTTAGGACTCTGTATAAACTAGATTTCAAGTTTTTCCTTTAAGGTTAAAAGTTTTTTACTTGTGGTGTAAATATGTTTTACAAGATGGTTCCAACAGAAGACTGGAAAGCTAGAAAGCTGATCGCACAAATCAAAAACACAGATTTTGAATTTTATCATCTCAAATATAAAGACATTTTTATGAAGAATAATGAGAGATGGGATCTGACGAACCAATCAAAAACAATCATTTCAACTATGGAGAAAGGCTGGATCTTTAAAATCAAAGCTAAATAGGGTCTGCAAGAGTGACTGATTTTTAACCTGCATGTATGTAGACTTGGCACCGAGATGTGTTCATTAAATGTAATTAATTATATTCTATGGTGAGGAGACCTAGTGCAGAAAATATATACTCCACAGGAGTGACCAAGTCAAACATTCACACCAAACTCAATAACATTTTATAGGAGTTTTTATTCCTCATTTGCCTAAACCAGGGGTCAGCAACCTTTACTATCAACAGAGACATTTTAGGCAAAAAAAAAAAAAAAAAAATCTGTCAGAAGCGCAAAACATGTGAGCATTGCAATGAAGGTAACACAGTTTATAGTCTAAGTATATAGTATATAAGTCTAATGCAGTGAGGGCCAAAGTGCAAATGTAGTACGGAGTATTAGGGTCACATTGAGGGAAAAAACATCTGAGATTTACAGAATAAAGTCAGAATATTACAAGGATAAAAGTCGTGATATTCCGAGAATAAAGTCATAACTTTACTTTACTTCACTGGAGAGGGGATGAAGAGCTGCAGGTTACAGACCCCTGGCCTAAATCATCATTACTATGACAATCATTGCATAAATCTTTACCCACTCACAGTTTTACGTCTCATTTCAACACGTTTAACTGTTTCTCAGATGAAAAGATTCACTATCTTTCAGTTAATGATAATGATTTTGGTTGAATAAGAAACCTTTTGAAAATAAAACTAGAGTAAGGATTTGGATCTCTACACCCTCCATTTTCATCCTTTTACAAAGTCAAACTACTTCCTGTTTCTAGTTGTCTCATTCAAAGCCCTTTCCTGTTGAAGGAAACACACTTCCTTCACATTGTTTTCAATTTAAAACATATAGTAGTACATGTCACACTGTTTATTGGATTGTTACTGAAGTAGTGCTGCACTGTCCCTCCTCTCCAGGTGGAGCTTAATGGGTCTGTTAGAAAAAATGTTTAATATTCAAAACATTTGTTTTTTTACTAAATAATATCCAAAGATTTATTGAATTAGTTGGATTCTCCTGGTCAGAGATGAACGACAATAATGTAATATTCAAGGTGAGAGTTTTATTATTTATATCTTTTCTTATTTGCACTGATTGTTAAGGAGTACTTCTCAAAAGACGTGGCGCTCTTTAAATTTAAATTCCAAAAATATGTCTTAAAGGTGCAGTGTGTGGGATCTGGAGCCATCTCTGTTTGGTTTGTCCGTTCTGGGCTACTGTAGAAACATGGCGGACTCCGTGAAGAGGACCCGCTCCGTATGTAGATATGAATGTCAAAGCTAACGCGATAATAACGCGCTAACACAAATTTGTTTTAACGCAACTTGTGATTTTTGGGTTGTAGCGGGCTCAGTTTTAAAGCTAGAGTGAAGATACTGGCATCATATGAAACTAGAATCCGTTGGTACCAATCGTGTCATACTAGCTTGTCGGGAAGGAGGCTAAATAACGCTCCAAACTTGCACTAAATCATGGCTATTTTCAAAGAAGTCCTTTGACCTCTGACCTCTGCAGTACCTGTGAGGGTTTCTGGACAATGTTTGTCATTGTTTTGTGTTGTTAATTGATTTCCAATAATAAATATATAAATACATTTGCATAAAACAGCACATATGCCCACTCCCATGTTGATAAGAGTATTAAATACTTGACAAATCTCCATTTAAAGGGACTGTATGTAAGTTTTTACACGTATAAATGTGTTTTAATCTTTTTTTATTGCCAGTGTGAGAACAGGTTGTACAAATGAGACTTTCTGGGTTTCCTCTATCAGCCTGCTTTTAATGTGAAGAATGGGGGACGTTTTTTTCTGGAAAATCCAAAAGATGTGACGTCATGCACGCTCGCGAGAGCCTTTAATTTCAGCTCCTCTTAACAGGGCTAACAGTGTGCAACCATAGCTAACGTTCGGTTAGAAATGGAGTCCGCTAACGCCACAACTCAGACTCCAACACAAACTCAACAGATATACGTGTAAAAAACGTACATACAGTCCCTTTAAGGTTCATTTTGAACAGATAAAATAATGTACGATTAATTTGCGATTAATCACGATTAAATATTTTTAATGCTACACATTGTTCTTTTAAAAGTAAAATGTAATGATCTACTGTAAAAGGCTGTACATCCTGGTCTGTTGGTTACATTTAGCACGTGCTGGTCAGTGCTGTCGTCACTTCTGGAACATATATAAGTGATTTTTTTTTGTCTACTACCTAATGATTTTTGAATATTTCAATTATCAAGACAGTGCAAAGTAAAATTATTCTGTTCACGATTCACTGGATTTTAAAATCTCTAGGTCATATTTTATAAGCCAACTTTGACTTAAAGCAACAAGTTCATAATTCACACGTCTCTCCCAAGTTTTTGTTGAAATCAATTCTTACAAGCTAGAGACTGAGGCAGGTCAAGAGACGATAAGGTAAAACAAAACCCACAGTTAAAAATCTGGAATCTATTGACCATCACAGATATATTATATAGGAAGAAGATCAGATTTGCTGTTACATTTCATGAGCATAAATTACTTAAAAGCTACTAGCTAGTATTTTATTTTAAAGCTTGCATAAAAACCTGTTGGAAAGATCTAAACCTTTTTCAGAAATAACATTTTGTAATATTTTGTGCCTGTAAATCCTTTTAAAAATCGTTGATTTTTTGGAAATAAAATGTCTATGTAATGGTATCAGAAAATTAAATTTAAAGTTAGTACTTTGCATTTTTATCTTTCATGTCATGCCCTGAACCAGATCCAGGTTGAAACGCATTTTAAATCTCAACTGTGATAATTGACTTTAACCACAAGATGGTGCAACACCACAAGCCTTTTTCTCCAGAGTTACACGCTTCAACACCTTATCAAGCATTTCATCCTCTCCTCCTCCTTCTCCACCTTCTTCCCTAATTTTCCTCCCACAATCTCTTCCTTCCTGTCAGTTTCCCACTCATGTCTTCATCGTGCTCCTCTTCCTCCCCCTTCCTCCTCTGAGTGGGTGTGAGTGTATCCTGCGTGAAGAATGAGTCTCTTTCAGTTTTGTGGCTGTATATGTTTTGATGGGTCTAAATGGATTAAGACAGATAAGCCTTCATCATTCCCTTCAGCTTTAAGGCCTCTCTCTCTCTATATCCTCTGCTATATGTAAAGCTCTTTAAATATGAATTCATCCAGAAAGTGATGGGAGTGAATAGAGCCAAATGTGATCCTCCCTTTGTTACCTTTTTTCTCTTAAAGCGTTCTTATTGTTGCAGATGTATGGTGCCTCCTGAGTGCCAAGCGAACAGAAAATACATTCAAGGAATCAGATCATCTGAAAAATGAAGAAGCTTCATTTTCAAAACAGCCTGGATGAAATTAGCTGGATTTTAATTTGCTTCCTAAAAAAAGAAAAAATCATCAACAATTATATAAAGAATTAATTAAAAATGTGTGTAATTTAATAGAAAAACTGGGGGAGATTTATTTCCAATTAAATTAATAGTATGCAAGGCCATCAATGCAAACTATAATCATAACCCGTCCCTTTCTGCTCTCTACAGACTCCAGACACCTAAACAAAATATAAAAAGTTGATGCACATCAAAACAAGTACTGACCCTCCAGTAGGCCGAATCAAGTATTTTTAAAGTCATAATAATTACTATAGATTATAGATATGATTCCTATATATTCAAAGTCATTGTGCAGGAGAGAGATTTTGACTTGACTTTATTTTTTGAAGGTCAGTTTTTCTGTTTTACTCTGAAATCCACTGTAAAATCTGACAAAATAATCGTACTTAAAAAAAATCTAGGAAACTGATTGTCTTGAAAAAGGTAAGTAAATGTAACTATTAAGTCTTAAAGCTGAAGTAGGCGAGATTGGAGCAAATATGATTAAAAAGAGTTATATTTATAAAACAGCTGGCTCTACCCTGCAGTGTCACAGCCAAACATGTTACACAAGTGTTCCCCTGCAGCTGGTTTTACTTTTAATTTGACCCTTAAAGCAGCAGTAGGCGAGATTGGAACAAATATGATTTTAAAAAGTTGTTTTTATAAAACGGTCGCTATATCCTGACAGTAATACATGAAACAGGTAACCTGAAATAAATCATGTTCCTCTGTGTCCTCCGGTGCTCCTAACGGCATCTGCAAGATTTCACAGACTGGAGGAAAACAAGCAGTAAGAGCTGAATTGAGGTCTGCTGTCCAGCTGCCGTCTATGAGAGCTGGCTGTCAATCACTCGTGAACTCCGACCAAACGGTCAAACTAGGCAGCGCTGATCAAATATGAATCAATATTATGTTACGTTAATGACTGTTTCTCTCCTCAAATGTTTTCAGAAACATCTTGTAGTGCACGGTTTAGCCGTAAAATGAGAACGTTTGACACCGCAGCCATTGTAAAATCTCTTGAAGGAACGCCAAGTTCTGGTCACATGATCGGAGCACAGCCAATAGGAACGCTCTCTCAATGAAATGACCTGTGATTGGTCAAAGTCTCCCGTCACGGGCTAGATGTTCTAAAGCCTGAAAACAGAGCCATGAGGAGGTGCAGAAGTCTAGTTTTCTCTCGGAACACTTGAATTACAATATGCTGAAAGGTTATTATGGAATTTTTGCCCAATGATGCCAAAAACATTCTGCCTACTGAAGCTTTAATCTGATCTAGTCCATCGAAATTGGAAATATGGCTGATATCATTATCTGTTGATACATAAAAATTTATATCAGGAATAATTGCTTCATTATTTTAAACTACATAAAGTAGCGGGCACTCTAAACAATGTCAATAAATTGAACTCGTTAGATTTTGTACTAATGTTCAAATGTTTTATGGCATCACATTAAACATTTTTAATGTCATCCCACTGGGTTTTATTTTTGTTAGCATGGAAAAGCCTCTAAAATAGCATTCATTATGAGATCCATTCGCCAAATGCAAATGTTGCTTGCTGACAAACCAACAGAGAACAAAAATATCCACTATAATATCTTGGTGGAATAAATGACTATTCTCACAGGTGATTATTGATTTGCAATAATTTTATTACAAAACCTGAAAATCCGGGTTTTTCCTCTTAGAAAGTTAAAAACCAAATGGATCCCTTTTAAGATCCTTTTACGGGATGTACTTTTGAAATAGCGACCGACTGAATTGTTTCCCGTGCCCTGTAGCTTTTATGGAATAACACCGCCCTCAGCTCTGACAGGTGTGTGAGGTTTGGTGTGGGAGGAAACTGGAGCGTCGAGAATCGATTCGCTCTCTTTCTCTATTATCTCTGGTTCCTCTCCAGGAAGACATGAACCAGATCAGACGACGGGGGAAATCACTCTGCCAGTGTGTGTGTGTGTGTGTGTGTGTGTGCTCATATGTACCCTGTGTGTGGAACTATTTGAGTTTTAGATCTTCAGGGTGAGGTTATCTAGCCTGTCCTCACTCCTCTAAGGGGTTATTATAGGGTCGGGACTTGGGTTGAGGTTAATTGGAGTGAGTTAGTACGTATTAAGCTTTAGGATTCAGGTGATGTATAGAGCTGAAATCCTCCATGTATGTGTGGGATTTGTTCATACACTTTAATGTAAATGTAAATGCTGATATACTGTTTGTACATATGATTATGACGTGTGGGTGTGTGTCTATTTATGGCAGCTGCCTTTAAAAGAATATAAATACATGTAGATTTAATGCTTTGCCTTTGATTTCAGTGCGTCTGTGTGATCAGTGTAGCTGTTGGAGACGGCTCCATTCATGCATTTACGTCATCTTCCTTGTTAGTGTAGCATGTTTTCCTTCAATGTAATGCTAACTGCTAAATGTACTATAAAAGGCATATGAGCTAGTTATATGTCCAAGTTTACCCGATAACGCAAATTCCTTTTAACGCCACTCATTTCTTTAACTCATTAATGCAACTTGCGATTTTTAGGTTGTAGCAGGCTCATAGATACTACAATACTGGTATCATATGAAACTAGAAAAAGCTAAGGAATCCATTGGTACCAACCATGTAATACTGGCTTTTAGATAAGGAGGCTAAATAACACTCCAAACTTTGGTGAGGAAAAACTGTCATGTCCATTTTCAAAGGGGTCCCTTGACCTCTGACCTCAAGATATGTGAATGTAAATGGGTTCTATGGGTACCCACGAGTCTCCCCTTTACAGACATGCCCACTTTATGATAATCACATGCAGTTTGGGGCAAGTCATAGTCAAGTCAGCACACTGAGACATTGATAGCTGTTGTTGCCTGTTGGGCAATACTGAATCGTACCCCTGTATCATGATAGAGATTCTTGCCAATACACAGCCTTACTATTTTTCCCACCCAGGTGGTTTTTGGGACGCAGCCGCCGACACCAAACTCCAAGGGAGCCTCCGCCTACCAGGATAATACAGCAGGATCAGGCAGCCATGATGGTAAGGTCTACTAACATTTGGTTGCCTACTGCAACATGCTGACAGTAGTTAGATAAGAGTATTAAATACTTGACAAATCTCCCTTTAAGGTACATTTGAACAGATAAAAAATGTGCAATCAATTGTGATTAACTATGGAAAATCGTGATTCATCGCGATTTTTAGTATTATTAATAATTAATATATTTTAATCGATTGACAGCCCTACTAGTTATCAAACCATTTCTAGTCTGTCTCATGCGCTACTGTCCGGATATAGTGACAGTTTTATAAAAAATACCTTTTTTATCAAGTTATCAACTTCAGCTTTAAGAGAACAAATGTAAAGCAAAACAAAAAATTACAAATTTGTGCAGCCATGCTGAGATCAGTTGAGGAAATATAAAGCACCGCCCACCAGCCGGAACAAACTTTCTGATTTTACAGCTAAACAGTGCACTACAAGATGTTTCTGAAAACATTTGAGGAGAGAAATAGGCATTACAGTAACAGAATATTGATTCATATTTGATCAGTGCTTCATTGTTTTAAACTAAAATGAGTCTTGTGACCGAAATGTACATTAGTACAGCTGGATTGTGCTTAAACGCAAAGCGAGTAAAAATATGGCAGATGTGTACGAGCCAGAAATAATCCCAGTAAACATCCCTTCATTGAATCGTGGGAGACACGTCCCATCATCCACATGGGCCTGCTTCCATCACACTCTTTTGTCCTCATTTGAGTTAACATTGAACTTGACCCCTGCCAGTCAACATTTAAGAAGTGCTATCTGGGAAAGCTACATACCTCGATGGTCAACCACATGACCACAGAGCAGCCTCGTAGTCCGAACTTGACCTTTTAGCGGTTTCCTCGATTACAACACTTAGCCGTTAATATTACAGCCTTTTAATATTTAACACCCTGAACGTATCTGCACCCGCTGTAACCGGACACTGAAAGTGAAGGTGTGTTTGGGTGCGCGCACGTGTGTGTGTGTGAGATCCGTGTGCCACATCAGATACCCTTACTGACAGAATAAGAGGGTGCGTGAGTGTGTGTTGGTTTGTGCGTGCTTGTGTGTGTGTGCAACCTGACGCTGCCTCTCACACTCTATCTGTATTTAGCATCGGTTACCGTCAGGTAGAACAATTAGTCGCTGAGGAGGTTGGCCAAGCAATTAGACTGGGAGGAAGTAGAATATGCAACACGCGACCCTGCAGCAAATACGATCATTTATTTCATTAATTGCTTTCCTTAAAGTGCGTGATAAGAAACTAATATCATGGAGTACCAGTCAGATGGAGGGAAGCAGACATTTATTGATATGCAAATGTCACTCTAAAGGAACAGTGTGTAGCGTTTTGGGGGATCTATTAGCAGAAATGTAATATAATATTCATAACTATGTTTTCATTAGTGTATAATCACCTGAAACGAAGAATCATGTTTTCGTTACCTTAGAATGAGCCCTTCATATCTACATAGGGAGTTTAGAAGATGGCGGAGTCCGCCATATTGCACCGCCATACACGCTTGTGAAACTGTGGCAACATGAGCCGCAGAGTGCAAAACCGTGGAACCGCCAGCCGCTGTCTGACTTCCGTTGCTCATAAAGTAGTGTTATCATGGTAAGGATGGCCTCTGAGCGAGGCCAACGGCGATACCACAACTCAGCGGAGGGAGGAGTGAGTGGAGGGGTACTCAGTTGGTTGCAATCTGCAACCAGAAGCTGCGAAATCCTACACACTGTGCCTTTAACCTCAAGAAAACAATCTTGCTTTGTGCTAAATGGTGAATGTTACACTGCAGCACATACCCATCCGTACAGTATGTCCTATGTTAATGTTGGGCAAGGCAACTTTATTTCTATAGTGCATTTATTACACAAACTAATTAAAATCCCTTCCACTAGACAACAACAAAGAACAAAGAAGAACAGAAAAAGCAAAATAGCATAAAAACGGAAAGTATAAAACGTTTTTAGCTTTGATTTGAAAGCATAGACTGTATATAAGAAATGGACGTAATCACCGTGACGTCACCCATTGGTTTGAGGACTGCTGTTTTGAAGCCTTGATTTCGTCATTTTGGCCGTCGCCATCTTGTTTTTTTGCAACCAGAAGTGACACGAGAGGGTGGAGCTACGTAAAACTGAATGCTGAATTTTTAGGCGGCCAAAATGTTATAATTAACTTTCATGAACTGAAAACACACTGTGAAAGGGTTAAAGTTGTAAGACGAAAACATGGACAACTCCCAGACCGGACAAAACTTTTGTTTGTTTACAAAAAAAACCTTCACAGGGCACCCTTTAAATCTGAATTTAACAAGAGAATAGGATTTTGTGACATCGCAACTAGTTTGGAAACCCATCGTGGTCCAATACGCAACTTATACAAGTGTGATGTGGAAACCTGAAGCCTCAAGTGCACATAAACCGAACATTTCAGATACTTTATGTCTAATAGTTAAACTTCTGAAATGAAAAATAATTGCATATATATATTCTTTTCGAAGTAGTGTCATTTTTTCATAGACTTCTATACAATCAGACTTCTTTTTGCAACCAGAGGAGTCGCCCCCTGCTGGCTGTTAGAAAGAATGCAAGTTAATTTTTCGGAGATGAATTATGTGATTCTCTGCTATAATTTTCAGCTGCAAACAGCCTGACTTTGTTATTGTTGATGAGGCTGAACTTCTGTAACTGAAGACCTAAATGTCACATGTCATTATCTCCCTTTCTTGGGTGAAACTCCTCATTGTATACCTTTAATTTGCGTCGGGACCCCTCTTGCCTCGCCTTAAGCGCTATGAAGCAGGGCCCTTAAGACCCCACAGTGTTGCAGCTAAACCCTCAACAGAAGGCGCAGTAATTAATGCACATTAGAGGGCCCAATAATCTCTGCTCGTCTCTGTGTGGCTTTAAGTCCTTCGCGGGAACACCCAATCAGCCAGCCGGTCTGCTACCCATGAGTGTGCAGTGCATTAGGCCGAGTGTGTACACAATAAGCTGAGTTGTGGAGTTTCTAGCTATACCCAGTCAGCCATTTGGAGGAGCGTATTATCCCGGCAGAGCTAAGCCTCCGCTGAGCTTGAGGGATTGCACTATACTGAGTCACAGTGTTGTTTCTTCTCACCTGCTGCTGCTGACAGCAAACCAGCATGGCTGACTGACTTGACTTGGGAACTCAAAAGGAAAAGCAGGCCCCGGAGTCACTCAGAGTTGAGGCGAAATGGCTCTCCGCAAATCCCCCTCCTCTACCTGCGCAGGTGAGTAAACCTATAGGAAACCCAGGCAGGACTCTCTCTTTGTGTGGCCTGTCCCGCCTGTATCCTCACCCAACAAAAAGGACACACTAGACAGGACCACCGTAGAGTAACCCGCCTATTGTCCCTTCCCGTTTCCCCCCAGTGTGTGTGTGTGTGTGTCAGCAGGCCGTGTGGGGCAGGCAGGGTGTACAGTTGCATGTGAGGCTGCTGTAGTTTAATTTGATGATTCATTCAGACCCCTCTGTGCTAACGTAGTCTCTTTGTTGTCTCCCTGAGGAGCTATTTGCCACATTTAAACAGACTTTTTAAGGATGACTTTATCTAAGACATGTGCTCCCTCGCAGTAAACCTCAGGCAGGGCAGTAATCCGGGTTAGTTTACACGGCTGAGCGCTGCTGTGCTTTACTGTAACCCTGACAACAAGAAGTGTGCTATTAGTATACTTCTTTTAAACTTAAAGGTCCCATATTGTAAAAAGTGAGATTTTCATGTCTTTTATATTATAAAGCAGGTTTAAGTGTTATATAAATACTGTTAAAATATCAAAACGCTCAATATATGAAGAATTACACACAACCCGTATTCAGAAATTGTGCGTTTGAAACAAAGCCGTTAGGATTTCTGTCCATTTGTGATGTCACAAATATACAATATTTAGACCATTCCACGGTTTTAAACATAAACATACTAAATGTGTCCCAGTTTATTTCCTGTTGCAGTGTTATGTGAATAACATCAGCTGACAGGAAGTAAACATGGACTCAAGCTGTTGCTTAGCAACGCAATTCTGTTGAAATGCACTTAAACGGAGCGTTTCAGACAGAGAGTAAATACAGGTATATTCAGACAGACAGTATGAGGAAAATAAAGTTTTTTGAACATTACAGCATGTAAACATGTTCTAGTAGAAACACAAAATACAAGTATGAACCTGAAAATGAGCATGATATGGGACCTTTAAAACAAGAGAGTATGCTTTCAGATTACCTTTCACGTACTTATCAGAGTTATTCTACTGCTGACCTGCTATCTCCCCATAAAGACCCCCCCTAAAAAAGACAAAAACGGGTCTATGTGGGTCTCCGAGGGGTTAAGGAAACAGCCGGATAGTGCTAAACTAACATTCTCATGAACCTTGAAAGGCTAAAAGAAGCATCCCCTTGCTTGTTTAGAACCTGCCCAGAGCTGAGAAGCTCTTCACTTCAGAAGAAGCAAGTTATGCGTGCATGAACATTTCATCGTGCTGCTCCAGGGGGGAACATTTTTGACGCGATGCAGGCAGGCGATATCGACTGCAGGCAGGGGAATGATTTGGCAGCTCTGGGACGTCAGGATTTCCTATCGAGCCTCCTGGAGGTTTCATGTTCCAAAGTCATTATTACACTGTATCCTTGATGGGAGATGGCCCATTGATAGCCAATAATGACGTCCCAGCTGTTTTTTGGCAAGCTGCCTTGCTTTTGGCATCCGAGCCAAGGTTTCTGTGTAGTTTGTTTACCCGGAAAAGCACATGTGGAAAGTTCCATCAGCGCTGTTGAAATGAAAGTTAAAGATCCCCTCCAGGACAAAATAACAATTTGACAATCTGATGTGTTTTTATGACCTTGTTAAAAATTATTAAAATGTCATCTTCTTCTTCTTCTCCGTCATAAAGAAAATTTATAAGCAAGTATTTTTAATTTCAGAAGTTTAACTGCTAGACATAAAATGTCTAGTGTTCAGTTTATGTGCACTTGAGGCTTCAGGTTTCCACATCACACTCGTATAAGTTGTATATTGGTGTGATGTCACAAAATGATGCTTGTACGTACACTCGTTAAATTCCGATTTAAAGGTGCCCTTTTTGTAAACAAACAAAAGTTTTGTGTATCACAAACGTGTTGAATGCATTACTGTACCTTCCTCATAAAACATTTTCAAAGCCGATTTTTAAAGGTGCAGGAGTGTGTAGGATCTGGCGGCATCTAGCGGTGAGGTTGCAGATTGCAACCAACTGAGACTTCTCCCGTGTGCCAAGCGTGTAGGAGAACTACGTTGGCTGACGTGAAAACGCAAATGTCCCTATCTAGAGTCAGTGTTTGGTTTGTCCGTTCTGGGCTACTGTAGAAACATGGCGGCTGGCTTTGTGAAGAGGACCTGCTCCTTACGTAGATATAAACGGCTCATTCTAAGGTAATGAAAACACAATAACTCTTATTTTCAGGTGACACTAAAGAAACATACTCGATTTCTGCCAATAGATCCCCCTAAATGCTACACACTGTTCCTTTAAAGCTTCAAAAACAGGCGTTGCAGATCTTGTGCGTCACTTCAAAATGCTGAAAATCTTTACAGCTTGCATAACGCACAAGAATTTTAGTATAATGAAGATGGTAATAACATATAAGACTGGGTTAAAAATGTATCCAGCTGCGTCCTGGGAGAGGAGCCAGAGAGCCGAGGCAACATATGATTAAAGCATCAACATTAAGTCTTAGCTGTTCTCTGAAGGAAGGATGCCCTTTGTCTCTGCCATTAGGAATTACTTTAATCTTACACAATCATTCTGAGAAACAGGGGCTGAGTGAAATCCCAAAATATCATACCAAGCAACTTTTTGAGAAATCTGAAGAATACTTTTCACTGTTGGGTACACAAATACCTATAATATAAGAATAATTTGTCTCCAGGAACACCTCATGAGAGGAAATGTGTTATTGGATATGATTACAGAACAGCATAAATGTGACAAAATGCAACCTGTGAGCAAACATGAATATTAATCTTTACATATTTTCCCACAGTTCACACTAAATGAATCATGACAACAGGTCTATATTCAAAGAAAAGTAGACAAAATGTATTTGGTTACTTTTATTTTGAAATCCAGAAACATTCAACAGAGCCTCATGTTGTTTTTCTGTGGTGCCCTGCTTTATATTTATATTTATACATGAGGGATTTTCTCATTCAGTTCCCCTCCTACCAGACTCAAACTGGCGACCTTCCAGTTCCCGGCCTGCCTCTCTAACCTCCAGGCTACTGTGCTGCTGTCAAAGCGAGCTGCGAGGATCACAAACAACAACTGTTGCCATAAAATATCTTTACTTTTTATGGGCGAGACATTATGAAAATATGTTCCCCTCTTGACCCGGCTCGTACAGTAAAGTGTTGTACAAACCCGTGTGTGTGCGTGGATGAGATAAGAGAAGGAATGAAATAGAGAGAGCTGTCCGTGGTGCTGAAATGAGAGCACAGCACGTGGCCTGGTGCGTTACTATGGCTACAGTCTGTATCCCTAAAATAACCATACACACATAGTAACCTTATTACAAAAAATAAAACGGCAATCTGTTGCGGCTCCTGGTAGTCAGATTGATAAAGATAGAGAAATGTCTGTTTTGTCCCCCGTGCACTTGCACAGTTTGGAAAAAAATCACAAACCTCAATATAAACAGTGCAACAAGTAATCTGCTGCACCGACTTTTACACCATTTACAATATTTAAACTTCTTCTTTCCTTGTATTATATTGTGTTCTCTTTGTGTTTTGAGACTGATTGTCGGCTCTCACGGTACGTAGGCTTGTCCTTTTGTAAAGTGCTTGGAGACAGGGGTTTGTGATTGACTGACACACGCATCAATTTTGCACAGTGGGGAAACAAAGCTTCACTGCGCCACTTTGCATATTCTGTGACTCCAGATAACAATGAAAATAAAAACGTTGATCCTCGAAAGCCAGAAGTCGTGAGACCGGCCGTGTCATAACCAAGAGGTGCCATGGGGGTTTGATAAGACAAGACAACTGCCTGCCACGTCAAATCTCCACCCCTTACTTTGAAAATGTGTGTGAGGAAATTGAGTCATGCTCTCGACTTTCTGAATGACAGATGTCAAGGCGCTTCTGAGCAAGGCACTTAAACCGTCAACGCTCCACTGGAGCTGTTTCAGAGCTACAAATTCAGGACTGTGTTTATACTGGGCAGCTTACAGTATAGTCTTTGTTATATTGTATTATTACACAGCTTTGTTGAATACTCGATTCGTTCTACGGTCTGTTATTTCTTTATAACAGACCTTTGCTACGTATAACAGACTGTTGCTATGTATAACAGACCGTTGCTATGGGCGCAGTTATGATGTCGGACTCTGACGGATCGTTTTTGTGTCAAATTATTGATTTCTTAAGTAAGTAGCAGTGTAATAAGCAGGATAATTTACAGCTAGCGGGTCATTGTTGTGAAATAAACCCCTTCAGGGCGATGCAGGGTCTTGCATCGCCTGTCGGGATTTATTTTAAAACAATGACCGGCTCGCTCTACATTATCCCGCTTATTATATATATATCTATATTGTTAAAGCAATAGTTTGACATTTTTCATTCACATACACTGCAACAGGAAATAAACTGGGACACATTTAGAATGTTTATGTTTAAAACCATGTAAATATTGTATATTTGTGACATCACAAATGGACAGAAATCCTAACAGCTTGTTTCAAACGCAATTTCTGCATATGTTTATTTCTCTGTATATTGAGCGTTTTGATAGTTTAACAGTATTTATACAGCACTTAAACCTGCTTTATAATATAAAAGACATGAAAATCTGCCTTTTTACAATATGGGACCTTTAAAGGAACAGTGTGTAGCATTTAACGAGATTTATTGGCAGAAATGGAATATAATATTAATAAGTATTAATACGTTTTCTTTAGTGTATAATCACCTGAAAATAAGAATCGTTGTGTTTTCGTTACCTTAGAATGAGCCGTTTATATCTACATTCGGAGCGGGTCCTCTTCACAAAGCCAGCCAATATGTTTCTACAGTAGCCCAGAACGGACAAACCAAACACTGACTCTAGAGAGAGCCATTCATGGGAAAAATTTCACTTGGTTGCAATATGCAACCACACCGCTAGATGCTGCCATCTAGCGGTGTTGTAACTAACAAATAAGTTTTATCTCAGGAGGTTTTTCTTACCTTTGCCCTTGTTTCAGTGAGTGAACTGACAGCTGGCAAATCTTTTCAATGTGTGAACATTACATTTATAGTCATGCTGTTGTCTCAAATGATTTCTTGGTGGAGGAACGAAATCTTTTTAATGTTTATTTTATGAGAAGCGCATAAATGCGAAGCAAGCATTGAAAGTTTTAGTACGACTGCCTGGATAAACAAAAGAAAAGCTGCACAGGACAAGATGTGAAAAAATACACCTGAATCAATACTGTTGAATCATCCAAGAGGCTCTAGATTCACCCTGTTTCACTTCTGTGTTTGGTCCCCCTGGTGGGAACTGGACCCACTGTGTACACATGTACCTCTCCACCACCTCCAAATTCCTTTTAAACTTTATAAATTGTATTTATATTGCAACATGAAGTTCCCCTCGTGGAGTCTTAAATGACCAAATGTCCAGTCGAGATGCTGAACCCTGAGTTATTTGTATTTCCAAAATAAATGTCTTCCAGAAACTTGGACCAATGGTGCGAGGTACATGCGAGCACTCAGCGAGTCATCCTCCATCCACAGCGACGCCCTGTACCACCTGACCAAGGACATGTCCGGGAGGGGACTGGACCCCATGTCCTACAGCGCCCTGGATCCTGCATCTTGTAAAGAAGAACCCTTGGCTGAGGAATCAGAAAGTTTGTTGAAGGTAATTAAAAGACCACAGAAGATATGTGTGCAAACAACAACAACAACACATTAAAGGTCCCATATTGTAAAAAGTGAGATTTTACATTCATCTTTTATATTATAAAGCAGGTTTAAGTGATATATAAATACTGTTAAACTATCAAAACGCTCAATATACGGAGAAATACACACAGCCCGTATTCAGAAATTGTGCGTTTGAAACAAGCCGTTAGGATTTCTGTCCATTTGTGATGTCACAAATACACAATATTTAGACCATTACACGGTTTTAAACATTCTAAATGTGTCCCAGTTTATTTCCTGTTGCAGTGTATGTGAATGATATCCGCTGACAGGAAGTAAACATGGACCCAAGCTGTTGCCTAGCAACGCAATTTCGTTGAAATGCACTAAAACGGAGCGTTTCAGACAGAGCATAAATACAGGTGTATTCAGGCAGACATTATGAGGAAAATAAAAGTTTTTTGGAACATTAAAGCATGTAAACATGTTCTATTAGAAACACAAAATACAAGTATGAACCTGAAAATGAGCATGATATGGGACCTTTAATGTTTTCTTTTCCTCTTGTGGGAACCAGTTTGAGGCTTAAAGCCTGCCTCATACTCACTTGGGGCAACTTGTAAAAATAAGTTAATCATGTGATATTTCCTGCATGGGTGATGTATTGCATAGCATTGCATCATTTTATGAATAAGCATAAAATAGAACAAAAAAATCTCATTAAAATGACTTTTAATCTGTTGTGATAATGGAGGGAGCAGTTCTCCAAGATTTGTTTTTCAAGATGTTTATTTTTTTGTAGTCTTTCAAAATAAGAGTTGAGATATTTTGGGTGGATTGAACCGACTTCAACCTGCCTTTGAGCAAAAAGTGTGAGCGCGTGGGTTCAAGGTTAATGTTAGTTTAGGGAAAAGAGGCTGATATTAGAAATAGGTTAATGGTAAAGCCTGGGGGTAGAAGACATCTCTCTCTCATTGGAGGATTTCTTTTAACATGCTCATTCTAAGGAAGACAGAAATATATTGGGACCAAAGCAATGCTTCAAATACATTTTATATATATATAACTGCTTCTGTGATTATGGTGTAGCTATATAGGAAAACACATGTCTCTCTCCAAGTTACATCAGTGGGCTGTCAAAGCAACCAAGGCTGCTCCCTCTCTCCACACTGCAAAAAATATCCATCTTAAAGGCACACTTTTATATAGACAAATATTATTATACATCTACAGAGCCTTTTAAAAAGGTGCTGAATAAAAGATATGGCTTTTCCTGAAAAAAAAAAATTATAATCGTGAATTTTAAAAATGTTGGTGGGTCCAAAATTAATGTTTTGTTTATTTCTATGGAAGATATCTGACATTTGGTTCCCACTTCTAATGAGGCTTGTGAGCCAGTGTTGGCATCAGGTGGTATATCTGGGTCGTCAGTTAGTGTGGAGATTGACGGTAAATGCCTGGCAACGACTTGTTGTGAAGTAAATGCAATGGAAACGGGGGAGGGAGAATGAGACATCTAGTGGCTGAATGTTATGTAAGGGATAATGTACAGTGAGCCGGTCATTGTTGTGAAATAAACCCCGACGTGAAGCATCGTGAGCTTCCTGGTTGGCCTACAAAAATACGTCATCCCTGGAGCACTGCATAGTATTAGGGCCACATTGAGGAAAAAAATCGGAGATTTCCAGAATAAAGTCATAATATTACGAGAATAAAGTCATAACTTTACGTAAAAAAATCGTAATATTACAAGAATGAAGTCGTAATTTTACGACTTTTTTCTCGTAAAGTTACGACTTTATTCTTGTAATATTGCGACTCTTTTCCTCGTAAAATAATGACTTTATTCTCATAATATTGCGACTTTTTCTCTTAAAATTACGACTTTATTCTCGTAATATTACGACTTTTTTTCTCGTAATATTACAACTTTTTTCTTATAAAATTACGACTTTATTCTCGTAATATTGCGACTTTTTTCTGGTAATATTACGACTTCTATTCTCATAATTTTACTACTTTTATTCTCGTAATTTTACGACTTTTATTTTCGTAATATTACAACTTTATTCTCAAAATCTCCGATTTTTTTTCCTCAAGGTGGCCCTAATACTCTGTCGTAGTATAGCACCTTTAACCTGTCATTTTTTAAAATAAGAGCAAGCGACCTTTTTTATTTTTTAAAAAATAGAAAAAAAAGGCTTTTAGGAAAGATGAAGTTGTTCCACGAATTATTGCAAATCAACTTGTAAAGGTTTTTACTGTTAGGTAGAATTTAAGATATAGCC
>CAKAKR010064957.1:0-16102 GCA_916700685.1 Adelosebastes latens | reverse complement strand
TTAATGTTAGTTTAGGGAAAAGAGGCTGATATTAGAAATAGGTTAATGGTAAAGCCTGGGGGTAGAAGACATCTCTCTCTCATTGGAGGATTTCTTTTTAACATGCTCATTCTAAGGAAGACCGAAATATATTGGGACCAAAGCAACGCTTCAAATACATTTTATATATATATAACTGCTTCTGTGATTATGGTGTAGCTATATAGGAAAACACATGTCTCTCTCCAAGTTACATCAGTGGGCTGTCAAAGCAACCAAGGCTGCTCCCTCTCTCCACACTGCAAAAAATATCCATCTTAAAGGCACATTTTTATATACACAAATATTATTATACATCTAGAGAGCCTTTTAAAAAGGTGCTGAATAAAAGTATGGCTTTTCCTGAAAAAAAAAATTTATAATCGTGAATTTTAAAAATGTTGGCGGGTCCAAAATTAATGTTTTGTTTATTTCTATGGAAGATATCTGACATTTGGTTCCCAATTCTAACGAGGCTTGTTAGCCAGTGTTGGTATCAGGTGGTATATCTGGGTTGTCAGTTAGTGTGGAGATTGACGGTAAGTGCCTGGCAACGACTTGTTGTGAAGTTAATGCAATGGAACGGAGGAGAGGGAGAATGAGACACCTAGTGGCTGAATGTTATGTAAGGGATAATGTACAGTGAGTCGGTCATTGTTGTGAAATAAACCCCGACGTGAAGCATCGTGAGCTTCCTGGTTGGCCTACAAAAATACGTCATCCCTGGAGCACTGCATAGTATTAGGGCCACAATGAGAAAAAAAAAAATCGGAGATTTCCAGAATAAAGTCATAATATTACGAGAATAAAGTCATAACTTTACGAGAAAAAATGACGTAAAATTACGAGAAAAAAAGTCGTAATTTTACGACTTTTTTCTCGTGAAGTTACGACTTTATTCTTGTAATATTACGACTTTTTTTTCTCGTAAAATTACGACTTTATTCTCGAAATCTCAGATTCTTTTTTTCCTCAATGTGGCCCTAATACTCTGTCGTAGTATAACACCTTTAATTTTTTTCTATTTTTCAAAATAAGAGCAAGAGACATCTTTTATTTATTTTTAAAATAGGAAAAAAAAAAAGGCTCCTGGAAAAGATGAAGTAGTTCCATGTATTATTGCAAATCCACTTGTAAAGGTTTTTACTGTTAGGTAGAATTTAAGATATAGCCCTCTAGTAAACAGGCAAAACTTCTAAAAACACAGAAAATAATTTCACCAATTTAGCAATGTTTTTCTCTCTTTCTTTCTTCTTTTTTTTTTATTTTTTATTAAAAAATTCTTAAATTTTTGAGACAGCATCAAGCCCCAAAAAATTACATATAGCAGGCAGCCATTTTTTACAGTGTGGAGTGCTCTGTGCCAAAAGCGCCGGCGGTGCGCAGCAGCCTCCAGATCACACAGAGGGAGAGATGGAGAGAGATGGAGAGAGATGGAGATCACCGGCATGAGAGCAGCCTGCTACCTCTACAGATCTGCACTGCTGCTGCTTCTTCTTCAATCTGAAACATCTATTTTTCTTTAAAACAAACAACAACAAAACAAACAAACAATGAGCCCTGCTGCAGACGAGCCGTCGCTCCTCCTGTTGGACTGTGGACTAACTGGAGTGACCTCAGGTGTCATTTAGGGATGATGATGATGATGATGGAGATGATGGAGGAGGTGATGATGATGATGAATTTCTTCTTCTACTTCTTCTTCTCTGTGTGTCTTTAAAAGCGCAACAGCATGCAGAGTGAAGACAAGATCCCAGTAAGTACACCAGTATCCATCCTTTTCTCTGTCTTTGCCTTGAGTTTATTAATGAGCTCCACTTGTCTGTGAACCAATCTGTGTGTTTTAAAATTTGCGACACTGTTGTAAAACTCTGCGATGCTGTTTACGGTAAACTCACTAAAACCATTAAGAAAGTGATTCCTACTAGCTAACTGTTGTGTAGGAGACTATTTGACCCGTAAAATTACGACTTTATTCTCGTAATATTGCGACTTTTTTCTCGTAATATTGCGACTTTATTCTCGTAATATTACGACTTTATTCTCGTAATATTACGACTTTTTTCTCGTAAAGTTACGACTTTATTCTCGTAATATTACAACTTTTTTCATAAAATTACTACTTTATTCTCGTAATATTACGACTTTTTTCTTGTAAAGTTACGACTTTTTTCTCGTAAAGTTACAACTTTATTCTCGTAATATTACGACTTTTTTCTCGTAAAATTACGACTTTATTCTCGTAATATTATGACTCTATAACTTCTTTATAAAGAAGTGTCAGCAAACAGAAAAGCTTTTTCTGGAAAGTTCTGTACCTGTCTGTCTACTGTCTAATGTATGTCTCAGTTGGTGAGAACTTCTAAAACTTCCAAGGGATATTATTATTATTTTACTTGACAGTTATAGACTGCTGCTGTGTTTCTAAGTGCCATTTACAGTGAATTCAATTGAGGTACTAAGATATTAGACCTCATTTGGGCGGAGCTTTGCTGGGAATTATGTGAGGTCACCAGGGCCGCTGCTGGCCATTCGGGTGCCCTAGGCGTAATTGCTTGACGTTGTTAAAAAACAATTTAAATAAATAAAAACAACAAATATTTGTATTTATAAGAAAAAAGAACTGTTCAATTAGTCACACACATAACGCTTTGTCCACACAGGGAACGTCAGGAGCGCGTGGTGGCTGCCTCACTGAACAGCTGCGTGATTCACACGTCGCGTGTTCACACTAGTTGCGTTTCTGCTGCTGCTGCTGTCAGCCCTTTCTTTCTACATAGAGTTTGTCTTTCATTATGGCCATTTCATTTCATTATAAATGTCATTTATATTTATTTTAGACAGAGAAAGGTTAAGAAACGTGTGGTAATTTGTAATTAATAGTAGTAATCGAGCCCTGCAAGTCACTGCATGTTCTACAACACTGTCCCTCAAATATTTCAGTATAAAGCCTCGTGTTAATAAATGAAGGAATTCTGTTCACAGAAAAAACGTTTGAGGACTTTTATTTTTAAATGAAAGCAGGAAGTGTTGATAATCTTCCTGGTAGGATGAATGTCAAACGATCACTTTCACTGTCGTTTGTTGCTGTGAACTGCGCGCAGCTCGCGTTAAAAATAGGCGAGACCTCGAATCTCTAGAAAGAGAGGCAACTGAGACGGGCTGTGTGGCTGCTCTAACGTGTTAACATGGACGCCGAAATAAAGAGAATTCAGACTTAATAAGACTAGTGTTATTACATGAAGTGTTATGAAAATAGTGGAGCATTTAGCAGCTAAAGAGAGACAGTTATTTCCATTGCTATCCCTGGAAGTTGGTAGAGACCAAAAACAGAGCTCAAATAGAGTGAACATTGGGCGTATGTTTGCAAGGTGGCCAGAAACACGACTCTAGATGAAGGCTAATGTTGCTCCATAACTGCTGGCTTGTATACATACTGTACATACACAACTGCTTGCTAACATGTTCATTTTAAAAGGTAATATGTCACAGCTTGTTGCCTCAAAGTGGCCTGTCATTGCAGGATTAAAGCATGTCTTGATGGATCTAGGAGATATTTTTTCCCACACATGCAAAAAATAATTCAGACGCATAGATAAAGCCAAGCATTTATTCTGTTTAGCAAGATGCAACAAATGGCAGAGCTGTGAAAGTGACGAAATAGGTGACAAATTGAAGCTAATATGCTCTACTCCGTGGGAAACTTGAGCTTGGCGATACATTGTGCCATGTGCCCATCTATTTATCCATCTAATTTATGTAAGTGTCTTTGCATTATTAATTGTTTCAACGCGATAAAAACATAATGACTTTCATGTGATATATATAGCTGTGACCTACAAATATAGAGTAGACTTTAACTAAGCATCGATGCACAACACCATATTTTACAAACCTGTCCTGCTGATAAGTAAAAAACCAAACTCTCCTCATAGCCAGAGCCTATAGAGCGTTCCCTCTTGTGTCCTCCATGTTTAGTCTCCCTCTCTACGTTCCCTCTGTCTAAATAAAGAATCAAACTGGCAAAGGTGAGCTGACTGCCCACTCTGCTGCTGAAGGTTCTCACTTCAGTGTTTTTTGAGAACCTGCCAAAAGCCACTTCTGTTTGCGTGTGCTGACAGTGCAGTGAATGTTTAAGTTCATTCAAACGGTTATTACATAACTCCACTGCTGCGTAAAGGTTCTTTAAACAATGTGTATTTGTTAAATTGATTGTGATGCCTTGCCATGATTATTGTAGATGATGGTTTCCTCTATCTAACAGCAGTTGTAGTACTTCCTGTATATTTTTACATTCCCTTTTGACTTCTCTTGGTTCCCTACAGGTCGTGGGCTCACCTTCAAGCCCTCAGGGCAGCGGGGAAGGCCTTTACTTCTACGACGGCAGACGGAAAGTTGACTACGTTCTGGTCTTCCACCAGCGACGGCACGGCTCCATACGATCTCGCGCCAGCTTCTCGGTTTCGCACGACAGGCTATCCATCGTTTCCAATGGCAACTTTCCCCCCTCGGTGGACTCGGATGTGGCGGCGGGAAGAGGAGGCATACCGGGAGGGGAGGCCGCGAGTTCCGGCGACGTGTTCATGGAGCTCGGAGGCTTGGGAGGGAACGAGCTAACGGAGCCCGCCGACCACGAGATGCGTCTGATCAGACACGAGTTTGAAGCAAACCTGCAGGAGGCCGGCCTGGAGATAGAGAGAGACAGAGAGGTGAGTGTGCATGTATGGCCATGCTTATGTCCTCCCCTTCCTGTTTTCTCGAGGGCACTATACTGACACCTACAATAATGTTATATTATTATGTGGTAATGCCGTTGAGAGTGATGATTTTGGTGAACAATCTTCTTTTGGTGGATTAAAAGTAGGGATGTTAATAATCAACTGTTACTGACCGACAATACAAATTTTAACCGATTAATACTATAAGTTAAAAACTATTAAAACTAGGGCTGTCAAAGTTAACGTGATAATAACGCGTTTACGCAAATTCGTTTTAATTTCTTTAATGCATTAATGCAATTTGATTTTTAAGGCTTTAGTGGGCTCAGTTTTAAAGGTCCCATATCATGTCTCATTTTCAGGTTCATACTTGTATTTTGTGTTTCTACTAGAACATGTTTACATGCTGTAATGTTAAAAAAAAACTTTATTTTCCTCGTACTGTCTGCCTGAATATACCTGTATTTACCCTCTGTCTGAAACGCTCCGTTTTAGTGCATTTCAACAAAATGCGTTGCTAGGCAACAGTTTGGGTCCATGTTTACTTCCTGTCAGCTGATGTTATTTACATACACTGCAACAGGAAATAAACTGGGACACATTTAGAATGTTTACATTTAAAACCGTGTGATGGTCTAAATATTGTATATTTGTGACATCACAAATGGAAAGAAATCCTAACGGCTTGTTTCAAACACACAATTTCTGAATACGGGCTCTGTGTATTTCTCCATATATTGAGCGTTTTGATAGTTTAACAGTATTTATATAACACTTAAACCTGCTTTATAATATAAAAGACATGAAAATCTCACTTTTTACAATATGGGACCTTTAAAGCTAGAGTGAAGATATAGGAAACCTAAGGAATCCATCCCTGCCATGCTCCAAAAGTTATGCTAAAGTTTGTTGAGGAAAAACTGTCATTACCATTTTTCAAAGAAAAAAAACTCCTAATCAGCAACCTTGGTCCGACACCAGTTGTTTTATGGAGGGTAGGAACACATTTCATTTATTAATGTAAAAGCCAGCTGTACTCAAGGTTGAAGCTTTTTATTGTTCCAGTGCGCACCGTACACAGCCATGAGACTTTCTTTGGCTTCAGGCAGGCTCAACTTGTGACAGTCAAATAAAATAGACAATGAAGACAATAAGATTCTAATAAAATGTGTAATAAAAACAAGCAGTTTGAAAAAAACATCTTGACATTATCTAATAGTCGACAGTTAAACCTGTTTAATTGATTTTTTTTTAGCCAATTCAAGGGCTGCGTAACAAGCTGTTAACATCGCCGTTTTCACCGTAGTTGATATGGTGAACATGTTAAGAAACAATTAAAACAGCAGACTCCTGCAGACACAGAGCAGTGTGAGCATTGAAGTGATGTTTTACAAATGTAAGTCTAATATTAACTCTCCTTTTAGCTCTGTTTTGATCTCCACCATCTCCTGAGGGAAATATTTGTCTCTTTAGCTGCTAAATGCTCGTCTATGTTCACCAGCTAGTCGCTACCTGTGTCTGCCTGCTGTTTTGGGTCTGGGATGGTAGCATACAGTAGGTTTATTAGAGCTTTTTTTTGCTGAAAACAGCTGTTTGTTGCTGCTGGAAACAACGCTGAGTGGACCAAAAACAGTAAAGCTGTGGGCTTTAAAACCAAAACAATGAGCTGAAAGAAGCTAAAGTGCTCCGTAGAGCTAATTCTCTGTGGATTCGTCCCTCTGAGATGCAATTTTCACATTACACAAAGTCATTTTTTATCTATTGTTAATTTAAAAACATTGATATAAACTATAGAGCATTAGTAGGTAATGGTCAAAAGTGTACAAAGCCACAAACGTGTTCCTTCACTGGTCAGTTAGCAGATGAAGATGTCAAACTGTTTGGTATTTGGAAAAAAGCATCGTGGTTTAATCTAGATGGTTCATCTTTTGATCACAATACCTGGAGAAGGAATCAGGAGTATAATTTCCGACATCAACCAGCAGCCTGCGGTTTGATACTCACACTAGATGCTACAGTTTTTCCAGGATTTTTAAGATAAACCCTGACACAGGATCTGATGTAACTCTGTCTTGAGCTATTTAAGGTGAGCGCCTACATAGGAACCCGGCTCAGATGGTAAGAGGAAAGATGTGGGTGAGACTCGATGTGTTGTAAAGGATTCAAGGTGACTATTACACCAGCGAGAGCCGGGTGTCACAAGGAGGTTTCTGTTCAACTTTGAAGTGTAGCTTTTATTTCCCCTTTTATGTTTTATGTACCGAGGTTGTGCTGCCTTCCTGAGTCACCTTGCTGCCGCTGGACGAAATAATGGAAACACCGCGTAAAATTGTGTGTCAGCTTTAGAGCAAACAAAGTGCGGGCACAATCATGGAAGATATTCAACCTATACAGTATCTTATGTATCTACTGTGCAGTGGTGCACTCAGAAATACATCCAACTGTATGGTGTACCAATAGCGTCTGATATACAGACAGGCCTACCCAGTTAAAGCACATGAACGAAACATTTCTTCTCAACCACAAATGTGAAATAAGATCATATAAATATGATATATTTTCCTGTGGCCATCCACAATATCACCAACTCTAATTTCTGGGTTAATTTGTTCATTGGAAAGCTCCATAGTACACTCAAGTTTCAGTCATAAACAGTAGTATGTATCTTTTCGGACGCACTGAGCAGTAATTTACATAATCACTGCCTGAGAGCCTCCTTGCCGGTAACCATGGTAACCCGTGCCAACCTCATGTGACCAAAACGATGGTTTGTGAAAATCAAAGCATGAACTAATTTAAAATATATATTACGCTTAAGTGAAATCTTATACTTGTTGTTACAGAGCTTCCTGTCAACAAACGTTGTCATCGCTACCGCATTGCATTTTGGGATATTATGCCGCCGTGTCCAGCGTTGCATACGGTAATATTTCACCAGAAATAGTATGCAATTTGCGTACTAAATAGCGCGCTAGTATGAAATGTTGGACGCAAACTATAAGTAAACACAAACAATGGGCAGTAATCTGCACCATGCTTTATGACAGCAGTTTATTCTGACTTCAATAAGCGTATTTTCCAAAAATTAATAAATACATTTTTTGTTGTGATGCGCTGCTCTGCTCACATTAAACATTATTTTCGTGCCACAATTTTTGATTGGATTTGTCTCGATCGCGCTGCTCTCTCTCCTCTCGCCCGTTTGCCATTTTTGTAACCATCATTGTCCACTACTTTTCATGATGCATTGTTGTCCACTATAAAGGAGGACACAGTCCTGATAGAAAATTCTCCGCTAAGTGTTTTTTTTTAAAGAATTGCAGAGTCCTGTGTCGGAAACAGCTTGTATCCAGGGCAACACACAAAAAATGCATAAGTTGGTGCAGGCTGTACCAAACCTGCAAACCTGAGCAATGGAGAAGTCTGATGAGTCATTCAGCCTTGTTCCTTCATCCAGAAACACTTGCTGGAGGGACAAAGGAAACCTTGAACCAACAACGTTTACAGCCAATAATGCGGATCTGTATTGATCCTATAGAAACTGTAAAGGCTGGTGATTGAACATCACCAAGATCAGACCAAAGCTGTGGAGCTCAGAGCATTTGTACTGAACTCAGAAAACTATTTTAATTGTATCTTCTCATAAGATATAACTACTTCTCTGATCTCTTTTATATACGACCTACACTGCTAAAAGGCAGTTTACTGAATATAACTCAGCTTTTACTCCATGTGAAGTTTGTCTGTTACTTGGTGTCTTCCACCAGTGGGATTCTGTTTATTTTGGTGTCTGAATCCACACGAGGTCCTGACGGTTTCTTGCGAGCTGGCAGCCTCAAACTCTATTTCGCTGTCGCCAACACAGCTGCCGCGCTGACCTCTTTGTATCGATTTTCTAATTAAGCCTGAAACGGGTAATTTTGTTTTAACATGTACAAATCGCTTCGCTGTGATTGTGTGTTACATAGCAACTGGTACTTGCGTGTGAGAGTGTGTACGTCAGTCCTGCTTTTGGATTGTGTGTGTGTGTTGTAGGCGCTTGGCATTCAGTGTGCGTGCTCTGTGTTCTTGTAGTGGGGCTGCAGGCTCGCTGCCACAGAGTTGTACAATTATAGTTATTGCTAAAGATCCACTTGTTACCAAAATGAACTACTGCTGCACTTTGGCTCCGACACTAAGAGGAGTCATTTGGGAAAGTGAAGTGTCATCTGTTGGAAGCTGCAGTGGTCTTGCAATTTTGTGAATTGTTACGTCTCAAATACTAAGCATTACAAACAGGGACAGTGACACAGCACAGTTACCAATAGGCTCATAATGACTATGTGTACATGCACACTAAAGGCCTTTACATACCAAGTTTGTATTTTTCGTCCAAAATGGTCGCACACAGGTTGTGTCACATCACGTTTGCACACCGACTCTGAAGCTTGGAACAGGTTAGATTTTCTGCGTTTTTTTTGTCAAAAGCCAAAAGAGGGTTATTTATAAAAGCAGAGCTGGACATCACGGCTAAAGCTGCATGCTAACTCTGTCATGGACAGGAAACGTTATCGTATTGCGGTAACGCGCGGTCAAGCCGGCCGTCAATCGCATTTGAGTGGTCAAATCGGCCGACGCTACAACTGTAGAGCACCATTATACTGACAGTTATGTTAAATGCATTCAAACGGCCCGGATGGAGCTGACCATGGATGTATAAAGAGAACAGAGCTGAAGGGACGTGTGACTACTTCCGGTTTTCAAAATAAGGTGTTAACAAAGGGAACCATATTTACAAAATACATATATGGAAATACGATTTATTGGATTATATTCATCAGAAGTATAAAACTTTGCATGTTCCTTATAAATGAAAAAGAAAATACTACAAAATTGTGAGGGAAATGTCTTTATTATTGATTTTTGGGTTGTTAGAAAAATGTATTAAATAATGCCTCACAATGACTGATATATTTGACTTCAGGACATCTGACTACATACTATACATGCTGAAAATCAAACATTTTTACTGTATTAATTTAGATATTTTCCAAAGTAAAAGTCCCTAAAAGTGTATGATTCAACTTCTTCCCATGGTCTAGTGTTAAAAAAGTTAACACAAATCATAATGAATCTTAATACCGACTCGCAATACTTGTAGAATTGCAATACATTTCGAATCGGCACCCAAGTATCGTGATAGTATCACATTGGGAGATATCTCCCCAGCACTACTACATTTCTGGTCGGAAGGAGAAAATATGCGCAAATATTGCCGACCTTTTAAAGAAGGAATGAAAAAGAGGGAGGCTGTGTTTGCACGGTCGAACAAGTCCGCCACCGGTTACATTAATCGGAGTATGCACAGAGGAATATTAGTGGAATATTAATTTTCATTAGCCATGTAAACAGCTTAGTAGGAATACTGTCTGTTTTGGAATAAGGGCAAAAACCAGAATATTTAGTGCATATAAATGTAGTCATTGTTCAGGGATGAGTTATTTAAATGCAGGATAGGAGGACTTTCACATTGTCAAACCAAAGTATTAGGGTTTGCTTTGTGTGTGTGCCTATTTTGCTTAATACATGTGACTGTGCTGACGTGTGTGTGTGTGTGTGTGCGCTGGCTGGCATCCAGTTGGCAGTGTGTGCGGTCTGCAGGCTAGTATTAATCAGATTGTTGACAGTGTGGCCACGGAGCCTAAGCCAGGATGAGATTAGCTGACTGACTGATAGCTCCTTATCTCATCTCATGGATTGAGGGGTAGATCGAAATCTGCCACCAGCATAAAGAGGAAGACTCGCGTTCCAATATCCCTCATTTGAATGGAGCCAGGGGTACTCTTACAATATGACTGACAAACATAATTACACTCCTTCCATCAGCTAGATGTGGTTGTAGGAGGTGCTGGCAGAGAGTAGGAACATTGTCTCATAATAACTGCAGGTTTGCCGCTCACTTAATCACTCATATAGATACAATCAGAAAACGGTAATGCGTGTTGTCACCCTGGTCTGTGAGCAGATAGTAAATTAATGTAGGAAATTAAACTTTGATTATAATTCATGAAGTTCGTGCAGCACCAGCGTCCAAAAAAAGGAATGTGTCTGCAGCAGAATGATGTAGTGGAAACGGATTCTCTCTCTCTAATTTGAAATGAATGAACTTCTCTACATCATCACAGGGAGCATTAACTGCTGACCTACTGGTTTATAGGGGCATCACATGTAGTCCTTGTTGAGGGATTATAGTTAATCTATGAGCTTGGATAACCGATTGATGAACCTCAAATCTCACTTTACCCCAAATCTGCTATTTAGCATTTTAAAAATATTTGGCTTATTGAACAGGACTCCTCAGTTTGGCTTTGTTTCTCACTGTAGGTTGAAAATGTGGCCTTGAATGAACCAACCATTCAGCAACGAAATGATTAGAGCTGTTATTGACGACCGGGTCAACAGAGATCATGACATTGTGATTTTGTAGATGCACATTGGCAAACGTGGCAGCAATTACATTAATGATTATTCAGACAGTTTGAGGGACTCCATGACTCAGAAATAACCCTGTAAATTGACAATACATCACACTTACTTTGTTCTAGACTTCATTATTTAACCAGTGTTTAGCATAGCAATACCGCTGCAGTATTATTAAGTAGTTAATTAGTAATGTGCTTTATAGAGCAGTGGTTCCCACCTGTTTTCCTTAAAAAGATCCTCAAACACAATCCTCAGTTTGTATGAAGTCATTCAATGTTTTAAATTGTAAAGTGTCTTTTTTTTTATTAAATCAACTTTCTATATAACTCGTCAGTTTCGTCAACATAAATAAAATGATAACGTCTTGAGGGATTCAAAATAGATTTTCTGTTATTGTGGTTAAATAAATGTAATTTACTTTATAGTACCGTTAGATTGCTGCTAGACCGCCCCGTTAATACAGGTGTGTGCCTCCCTTTGTGTGCAGCAAGTGGGAGAGCAAATTTGAAAGGCTAAACGCCAACAAATATGGATTGAAGCAGAATATTTCATTAGATTTTGCTGCCGAAAAGTAAAAAAATATATATATTTTTAAATAGTTTTATACACAGTTATAAATGTATAACTTATACAGTAAGTGTGTTATTATGATTTTAGTTATACATGAGCAAATCTAATTTTGACAAACTCATAGCAAACTCCCCCTGACCCAGGTTGGGAACCACTGTTATAGAGATTCAATTCACCATTGGATTATTTAAAGTAATAATTTCATAAAAAGTAAGTTGAATCATGTTAAACACATTAAATACGGCCTTTAGATGAAGAGCAAACCCAAAGTATTTTTAAAATGAATGTGTGCATTGTACCGACCTAAATTCTCCTACTTGTGTCCAACCTGTTTGACTTCAGATTAATTGGATGCTGGGAAAAAAAAAAGAGCATAAATGTCAAACTTGTTGACTGCGTCGGAGGATTATTGAGTTGACCTTCGATCTCTCAGGGACATCCTCTTACAGAACACTTTTAATTAAATCAGAGCAAGATGTTAATTCAAGGAGTGGGGCTGGGACTTGTGAAGAGTTCAGTCTGTGGGGGCTTGGGAAACAGAATGAGCTGGATTAACTGTTTGGTAAGACTTCCCTCGGGTAGAGAATCGTTCTCTCCACACAAATTGCTTTACAGGCGGCCGGGGAGGAAGATGAGCACACTCGTCTGTATGTAGTACAACCTGCCTGCTCAAGTCCTGCTGCACCACTGCGCTGTAGAGAAATGACAATAATGTAATAATACTAATGATTACTGAGTGTGCCTCTTGGAGGGAAACGCATTTCAGGCAATTACTGCAACAGTTCTGATGCTGTGGAGAATCCTTGATATGTACCCATGAGGGTAAACATCAGAGATAGATGGTGCAATCATTGAAATTATCCTTGAAACAAGGACAAAATAATTTGTAATGTTATGTTAGTATCATGAAACTTTCAGGTGGAAGCAAGACAAGCTTTTTTTAACAAAATCCAGGGGCATGGATATATTTTAGTACATACTAGTATAGGCTATACTGTAGTAGAAGTTGCTTTGTGAGCACTTAAGCCAAAAAAGTTAACTTCCAGGTTTGTTTGCAACTCACTACACATGCACATTAGTGCTTTTCCGGTCCCATAGACTATACGTTGGGACTATACGTCTCTTTTATAATGGTGGTCTAGGGGGGAAAGGCTTTTTGGACTGCTAGAGATTTAATAGTTACAATACCATGAGTGGCCACTGGGGCAAATCTGTAGCAAGGCTGAGTGGCGGCACCATATCCAGCTCTCTTAATAGAGTGCTCCAGGGTTGACATATTTTTGTAGGCCAACCAGGAAGTTAGCATCGTCCTGGGTTCCCTCGATAGAAAGCCGATGGGATTTTTCCATTGGGTTTTGGATTATTGCAGAAAATAAGCTCGGCGGCAAATAAACGTTTATGATACTTGCACGTTTTGTTCAGCAAGATAATCTCCACAAATGAACGTGTGAATGCAATCACCAGAAGTCAAAAGCTAACGTTAGGCTATAAACGAACTACACCTTGGCTGCATGAACGCGAGTATACACAACAAGGCTTTATCGGACGAGTCGGCGTGATGACGTTTAGTAGTCTCATTTTGACGCTTGTTAGCATCGCCTTTTTGAAGACACATAAAAGCATCAACATGAGAGGTATATTTACTGACGTATTTTATAGAACAGAATGTTAAAATCCATTCAAACCCATTCAGAAAACCCATCGACTTCCAGACGAGGGAACTAAATGCTAAAACGCTAACTCATTTTGAGGTTTTAGGACTCATTCCTGCACCTCTCTAATGCTTAGGGGTAGCTGGAGTCTATCCCAGAATGCACTCAGAGAGAACACACCGAGCAAAGACACGTCCAAAAGACATCAATTTAACGTCTCTGTCGACCGTCCAAAAGACGTCCACTGAGGAGCCAGAATGAAAGTTTTTGCGACGTCTTATTTAAATGTCTTTTTAACGTTCAACTATTGATGTCAACCTGAGTTGCACGTCCACAGACGTCCAAAAGGGGTCCCTAATCAGACGTCTAGATATTGAACCCAACTTGCACGTCCACCCAAAAGTGGGTCTGGACTGACGGACGTCATACAGACATGATCTGAACGTCTTCCTGACGTCACATGTTTACTGGGAAAGGCGAGGTACTGCCTAGAAAGAGTTGTGTCTGTTTTAAGGCTAACACATATAGACAGACTAACACATTTTCCAATGCAGACAGTATCGAAAGGCAGCAGAAAAACAAGTTTACAGGCTGCCTTTTACAAGAGATTTGGGTCATAAAACACTCAAGATGAAGTGTAACCATAATTGTTACTATGGTAACTTCAAACTCCATCATTATTTATTAGGGATGAGCCCAAAGTCTTATGAAATTACATTTTGCTACTCTGTGGTAGACTAGAAGTCGTCACTTCTTTCCAGTGTGTTGTGTTACAGCTCTGCAGCAGAAACCTGTAGCTGCTCCTGGTATTAAAAAAAGAAATGCTTTACATAATATCGCAAGTCAAACGATCAGATAAGATGCTTGTTTGTTTGTGTGATGCAACAGGTCGCCTGTAGTTGTCGAGTACATCTCCAGTCAGTACATCTAGGTTAATCCCTACATCCGACCACCTGCAGGTCTGGAGGAGCTCCTGTAATGTCAACCCTCCCCCACCCGACAGCCTTTAACCCAATTCAATGACTTCCACTAATAACCACCTTCCACGCTGAGTTCCTCTTCTCTTTGTATCTCTCTATTGTCTTTGTCTTAATTAGTCTTTCTCTGTGTGTCTCCGTTTTCGTTTGTCTTTCTTTCATCCTCACCATCCACTCTCCTCCATCCTCTTGACTCGATTTCTCTCTCCGCTCACCACCTCGCTCTCCACCCCGCCATCCCGTGGCCCAACCGATCACCTTCTCATATTCGATGCCCCCCCCTCCCCCCATCCTCATCCAAAGACGCCCCCGGCTGCGTCCTAGTTACCCCCCCTACAGAGATAAAGAGCTAATTGGAAATCCCTCTACTAATTAACCTTCTCCCGGCTGAAAGGTATTTATATCCCCTGCTTTTTGATGGAGCGATAAAAAGGAAGGGAGGGGAGGAGGAAGGAAAAGGGGGCGAGAGATCTGAGAAATGAATGTGAGCAAGTGGGTAGAATATAATGGATGTTGGTGGGAGGTGGGTAAGTAAGTGAGGAAGGGGAGTGAGGTGTAGATGTGAAAGTAAAAGGATGAGGTAGCATTTCATAACATCAGTGAATCATTGCTAATTTCTTCATTTTGTGACAGTACAATAATCACGTTTCTAGTCAGTTTTCTACTCTACAAATTTACGTTTAGAGTTTTTGGTGACTGCAGATGGTGGAAGGGCAGATCACGATCAACGGTCGCTATATCCTGACAGTAGTGTACATGTATGAGACTGGTAATCTGAAAAAATCATGTTCCTCCGGTGTCCTCCGGTGCTCCTAACGGCATCTGCAAGATTTCACAGACCGGATGAAAAACAACCAATCAGAGCCGAGCTGGAGTCTGCCGTCCAGCTGCTGTCTATGAGAGCCGGCTGTCAATCACTCGAGAACTCCGATCAAACGGTCAAACTAGGCAGCGCTGATCAAATATGAATCAATATTCTGTTACTGTAATGCCTATTTCTCTCCTCGAATGTTTTCAGAATCATCTTGTAGTGCACTGTTTAGCTGGAAAATGAGAAAGTTTGTGACCCGGCAGCCATGTTGAGATCAGTTGAGGAAATACCAAGCACCGCCCACCAGTCGGAGCACAGCCAATAGGAACGCTCTCTCTCTCTGAAATGACCTGTGATTGGTCAAAGTCTCACATCACGGGGCTAGATTTTTTAAAGCCTGAAAACAGAGCCATGAGGAGGTGCAGAAGTCTAGTTATCTCTCAGAACACTTGAATTACAATATGCTGAAAGGTTATTATGGAATTTTTTGCCTACTGAAGCTTTAATCGTGATTAATCACAAATTAATTGCACTTTTTTTATCTGTTCAAATGTACCTTAAAGAGAGATTTGTCAAGTATTTAATAGTCTTATCAACATGGGAGTGGATAAATATGCTGCTTTATACAAATATATGTATATATTTATTATTGGAAAAACTGCCATGGCCGTTTTCAAAGGGGTCCCTTGACCTCTGACCTCCAGATATGTGAATGAAAATGGGTTCTATGGGTACCCACGAGTCTCCCCTTTACAGACATGCCCCCTTTATGATAATCACATGCAGTTTGGGGCAAGTCATAGTCAAGTCAGCACACTGACACACTGACAGCTGTTGTTGCCTGTTGGGCTGCAGTTTGCCATGTTATGATTTGAGCATATTTTTTATGCTAAA
>CAKAKR010064956.1:0-26767 GCA_916700685.1 Adelosebastes latens | reverse complement strand
GTTCATATTAAAGTTTTGCATCTTTATATCCTAATCTAGTCCTTTTTCTGGGTGTCTGAATACATCAAGAGAGGATGCTTTATATTTTTGAAGGAAAAAAACTTGAGGTTTAGCATTAAAAATTATTTTCTAAATGTGCACAGTTTGTCACAGGAAGAGTTACTTTCTTCAGCTCCACAGTTCTTGTGGTATAATAACATTAGGTCTTTGGATAGCTGGTGTTTGTTTCAAGCCCTGTTTATGAGACATCAGCTTGTCTAGTGTGCATTATCTCTCTCATCAATAATGGAGCCTGCCAGCCACTGATATGTTCGATACAGCTGGCTGCCTGCTTAGAGAGGAACACAGGCATGACGAAGAATTAGGCATATGGTCTACATTGATAGTATCTCTAAAACACGCTCAGACTCTCTGTGTTCATGTTCTTGTGTTTGTAGCTACTTAATTTGGTTTTAACTGTGTTGATTTGTCATGTTGGGGATTCCCGTATGAATGAATAACCCTTTTGTTCCTCAAATCATCTTTTGATTTAAAACAGTCGTGTTTCAGTTTATAATAAGTTTCATAAATTCAATTTGTGGTTCTAAACATTTGCTGGTCACTCATAGAAAACTCATCAGACACAGAAGTCAAGATGCATTTCTGGTCTGTTTACAAGAGAAAAAAATGGATAATTTAAGATGAGCAGTGGTTGTCATCTTGACTGAACACTGAATGCCATCTACAGATAAAATAAAAGTCTAATGACAAAGATATCACAGAACAGCCCACACTGTTTGATCGACAATTGATATCAACGAAGCCCAACGAGGGCTTAGCACTAAAAGTGGAGACTGCATTGAAATAATCTTACAGAGTGCCAGTTTTTCTTGCTGTTAAAACTGAACTCTGCACATGACTGCACACATAAAGTAGACTCTTTAATAATGATTTGATGTTGTGGGCAGCAGCAGACAGACAAGCAGTGTATTTCTTTTTCCCATCATTACATAACAGCCATGATGGTGTGATGAGAAGAAAAGAAAAGAGAACAGAGGATAGGAGGAGAGAAAGCAGGAGAGGAGGAGGGAACAGGCAGAGGAAAAAATGGTCTCTATTCATGCTTCTCACAGTGGGACACAGTCCTACTTGTACTCAACCACCAGTACACAAAGACACAGTCATGTACTGTACATACAGATGCTCACAAACGCATACACAGTACACAAACGTGCACAATAGGAATGTGTGAATAGTGATGCTGTACATTTAAAAAAGGATTGCACCAATCCAAACTCAACATAACCACTACCATTGTCTACATGCACAAAAAACATTCTCTTCTTTGAGATGGCATGCATCATCAGGGAAAAGAAAAATATTTGAGTTTCTCTGCATTCCAACGTAAATATCTGCACCAGAATAACAATTTGAATAGTTGAATATTTCCTGTTTGCTGTGTGTGTCAAATTGCCTCTCAAAGTAAAACACTTCTTGCCAAGCAAATGCTTTCATCTTTACTAATGCAAATGCACCAGCTAATATGCCCTTCCTTCCTCTGTCAGTCCTTACTGCAGGTTTCTCCTCTCACCACTTGATGGCGGTAGAAGATAGAGAAACTTCATCACTGTCCTCTAGCTATCTGGAAAACTGATATATTATTTTATTTGTTGATGTCCCCTGATAGCTGGGTCTTCATAATTCTTTGTGATATAAACTGGTTGTGATCATACAACACTTTAAATAGACTTTTGGTAAAAGGAATGTGTAATCCAAACAAACACACACACACACACACACACACACACTATATATAACATAATGAAATGTAAATAAAATAATGTACAGAACACAGATGTGAAACCATAATGGATATATAATTTGTAGTACATAAACAGGATAAATTATAAGTGACATTTCCAAAATCAGAGAAATAAATTATGAGTCTTCCCAACGGCAGCCTACAAGATGTGCAAATATGCATCATATTTACATTAACAACTCTGCAGGTGGCCAAATATGCATGAAAGAACTGACAAGTAAACTAGTATTTAGTGGTATAAAGGTATATGTAATGTATTAAATTATTATTAGATGATCAAGATACCGGTGGTGGAAGAGGATTTTTACTTAGTAAAAGTAGCAATACCACAGTGTGGAAATTCAGTTGCAAGTAAAATTCCTGCATTCAACTTAAATTTGTTTTACAAGTATTAGCAAGTAGTATACAAAGTATACTTAAAGTACCAAAAATAAAAATACTCATTATGCAGAATGTATATACCTTATAGTATAGGATTATAATTATTGATGTATTAATGAATACATCACTTTAATGTTGCAGCTGGTAAAGGAAGGAGCTCATTCTAACTACATTATGTGGTGCTGGCTAGTTTAATCTATAATCATGCATCATTATTTATTTGTTGATTATATTTTGTATTGTATTATGTTTTGTACTTGAATCTGCAAAGTAATTAAAATAGTATAACTAAAGCTATGTAGTGGAGTAAAAAGTACAATATTTCCCTCTGAAATGTAAAGAAAATACTAAAAGCACAAGTACCTCAAAATTGTACTTAGTCCAGTAATTGAGTAAATGTATAGTTACTTTCCACCATACTGCAAGATACTGGGTACAAGAGGACAAGAAAAATAACTAAGGGTCAATGGGTTGTTTTTGTATTTTATTATTTATCCGTCTGTCAATTTTCTGAAATGTTTAAAGCATGATTCATATTTTACATCAACTATGAAACAGCACTCCCTGGTGTTTATAGGGATATAATGCCTTGCTCAAGGACCCTCAAACAGGGCAGAGGCTTTCATCCTCCTCTTAATACAAAATGATATTTTAATTATTTGTGATGACGTCTGGAACGATACAGAACTGCTAAATGGCAATCTCAATTTTTAATCCAATAAAGAGGCCTTTTAAAGCCAAGATCATCATAATATTCACCTTTTTCCTTATTTTATGATCTTAAACACTGATAGGAGTATGGGATCACTCACACATAAACACACACATACATGCACTGCACACGTTTGAGGAGCCCCAGGTGAGATCCAGCAGTCAGCAGAAGGTCTGAGATTTGATATCATTATATATAGGCCATCTACTGTAGCCAGCAGGGAGGGAGATCTGAGGAGAAACTTGTTATCCAGATAAAGCTGGCCACATGAGACTCAAAATTCCCCTCGGACTCTCACAGAGTGATTCAACATTATCGAGTGAAGCTGACAACACTGCTGCAGAATTACTTTAGTCTTTAAGGGAAGACCCACACAGAGGTATATTCCATTTCAGTAGCACAGTGATGAAACATGTGATTAGAAATACACAGCAATAATGATGAAAATTACTCTCAGAATATTTTAGGGGCTAAAAAATAATTTGAAGATATTTAAAGGAAATATTTAGAAACATTTAAAGGAATAGTTCAACATTTTGGGAAATGAGCTTATTAGCTGTCTTGCTGTGGGTTAGATGAGAAGATCGATACCACTTTAATGAGTGCTTGAAATATGAAGCCAGGGAGCATTGTTTGAGTGTAAAAAACAATTTTCCTAAAATGTCAAACTATTCCTTTAAGAAAGTGGGGATTTCTCTGAACGTTTTTGTTAAAGAAAATTAAGGAAATATGCAGCAAACATATGGTAATGTCCCATCCTGGTATTGACATTTTATCACCTGCTTAGCATACCCTTTATAAATGAATGTCTGTTCATCACAAAAATGGGCTGACAGTACCTGAGTTTTCTATAAAATAATATTAATAAGACGAAGAACTTGTGGTTAATGAAAAAAAAAAAATCCAATTTCAGAAAATAATTACAAGCTGAGGATGTTCTGAAATTTAGTATTTCGTAAAGTACAACATAGCAACAATGAAATAAAAGGAGGGCAGATATAGAAGTAATGTATCTGTCCTCGCTAGCAGTGGCACTGCTGATGCAGCTCGTCTTCATAACCACCAACACATCCACTGCTGTCCAATTACAGGACTGGAGATAACTTGCAAGGACAGCAAATTTCTATTATCGTTTTTTTTTTTCCTCTCAGCAAAGCAGACTGGAAATCATGCACTCTAATACCCAGATTGGACGGCAATGAAAGGCACATCAGGGTGTTTTTTCACAGTTAATTAGTAAAATATGCTCAGTGTTAATTAACGAGTATTTGCTGGTTGGTCAGCTGGGTTTCCTCCCTCCAGTCTTCAATCGAGGCCTAAACGACAGCAGGTTGGTGGGAGGCGTCATGGTGCCAGTGAGGCGTTCAAACACCCACATTCTTGATGAGAGGTTGAATGGCTGATTGATTCAATGAGTGGGATCAAGGAAGCAACTAATGAAGCAAAATTAAGACCCTGAAAACACCCTTGTTTCAAACCTATACAAGAATCTACATGATTGAATAAGACAGAAACCATTTTGAGCAGATTCACCCATTGTGTCAAAGCAAAATAAAAATGAGCAGTAGATGACTGGCTAACTGGCCGCCAGTCTGCCATGCTGGCCGGTTGCCTGTCTGGTTTCTGACAGAGAACACTCTGTGTCCACAGCACAGGGATGCCCAGAGCAGTTAAACTGTCCATGGCACATTTTTCACAGTTTCCATCTTTTAACACAGACCCAGCGCCATCATCTTTGGAGCCAGAGGTGAAATCTGTTCAGGATGCCCCCCTTGCCACCAATTCCTTCCTCATACCTCCCATTCACTGCTTACCTCAGGCTCTTACCTTACTGGAATATATCACAATAACCCTGCATCCAACTTGACTTGAGTCTAAGTCCCCATCTTTGGACAGACATGCATGCACATAGTTATATACCCATTGTGTATGTTGCTCAGAAACACAACATATTATTGGTAAAAAAAAATTAAAAAAATACCAATAAGTATTCAACTGGGATTTTCAATAATATCAATAACAACTCAATTTCATGATATAAACAAACCAACTTGACTAAACCCACCTGCTGCAGGCAGTGATAGAGTAGCAGAAGATGATGGGTCTATATAGCCTACTTTGAGCGCAACTAGAAAATGATGTAACATATATAGACGTTAGCCAAAAAATGCATGTATGTTTACTAGATTTGTGTAAAAAACTCACATTGCATTTATATAATATCATTTATCTTTTATAATATCTCATAATATATTTTTAGTTTAAAACTATAACCCTGGTTTATCCTATAGACCTTTTCAAACTTGATAACATAAACAATCTAAATGGGCCCCTTTGTATTTCCTGTTGCAATGTTTGTTGATGCATCAGCTGACAGGAAGTAAACATGGAACAAAGCTGTTGCCCTAGCAACAGAATGGCAATGAATGTCAGAGAGCGGGAAACAGATAATAGCAGGTTAATAACAGGTAACAGGTAACAACTGGTTCTAGTGGAGCGGATAACATCCATTTTTCGATCAAATCGTGCAAATAGTGATACAACCACCAAATTTGGCATGATGATTGCCGAGGGGACACTAAGCAAATATAAACGATTGGCCACTTGAAAATCCAAGATAGCGACCATTTTTCAAGATGGCCGCCAAATTGACCCGCTGATAATGATTTCTCTCATAGAAATTCATCTACTTGGTTGATTTGAGTGATCTTGGTGTCAAATTATGTGTTTTCTAGCATGCTGGGTCTAATTTTGATAGTTTTAAAAAAGTTTAACTGCAATATGGCGGCCATTTTTCAAGATGGCTGTCAAATTTACTCGCAGAGAATGTTTTTCTTAAGGAAATGCATGTACTTGGTCAATTTGAATGATTGTGATGTAGAATTATATGTTTTCTGGTATGCTTGATCTAATTTTTACAGCTTTAACATCCTCCAATAATTATTTTCTTACTTTTTGGCTGTCTGGTGTGTCTTTGCTTTGTGGTGTTTGTATGGCTCAATTGGCTTGTAGGCCTACTGTTGTAAATAGATATCAATAGCTGCTAGTGCCATAGGTGTAGGGGCTTAGTGTAGAGGTAGTACCTTTGTTTCATAAGTCAGCCACATCCTCCAGGATGGACTACTGGCACTGGTCCTCACTACTTGCCTAACTCTCACCTATGGCTCCAAGAAGTTGCTCGTGCATGGCAACGGCCACACCCCGGGACACGGTGTTGGCTCACGGGCTAAACTAGGTGAGCAGAAGAGATACAGGTAAGCAGGCAGAATGGCATTTGAGATGAAGTAGTTAGGTAGTTTTATATTTTGTTGTGCCTACTTTACTTCATCTTGTCTCATCATTGCCTAGCTACCTTTTCTATAAAGACACACAACAATGCCCCGAGAGAACAGGCTTAAACTGGTTGCATTTAGCTGCTAGCTAGCTGTGGTTTGACATGAAGTAGATAGGGCCTAATGGGGAAATCAAGAATTGTTTCCTAACTTCCAACAGTTTCGAAGTTGTATTTCTTAAATACATGAATTTCAATTTGGAACAACTTATATGCTTACTGAACGGTTATTGTGAGAACTACAGCTGTGCACACACTGAAAAATGCTAACCAGAAATGATTTTACTGACAAGCTAATGCAAGGTTAGCATGTTGTGCTCTCAGCAAATGCTCTGCAGACTGGGTGGCTCTGAGCTATTTCATTAAAAGGAGGGAACAGTGTGCTGATTTTTGCCTAGCTACACATAACAACCCTATTCTGCTGACAGGATTGAGTAAAATGAAAAACGACAGGTATTAATATGTGTGTTAGAGGGTATAGTGGTGGGCCTAATTAATGCCACTTTGCATTTTACAAAGAGTTACCAGCAAGGACTTTGCATGGATGGTTGCAATACTGCTGTTCTGATACAGGTATTTCACTTCATTGTGAATTTGCCACACTAACTTGTGTTTTGTATAGGGTTATTAGTGGGGGACTGGCTGTTTGTGTTGCACTTGGGTTTCTGCTTAATTATTTAATGAATGCCTTTTACCACCCCCCTATATGCAACAATGGATGGCCTGTTCATTAATGATTAAAAGATCCATTCCGCTTCTCCAAATTGCAATTTCCATGTTGAATTGGATCCTTGATAAGTGTACAATTTGAGCATAGAATTAAAATGCACAGTAGACCTCTCATGTAAATGGACTACAGTTTGTGCAATATCACTGCAGGAAGATTTCGTCAAAATAGGCTGTTTTCACAGACGGTATTTTGACATGTCACAATAGGAAAAGCACAGTTGTAGATAATAATAGTAACTAGAAACTAAAATGTCTGCTGTGAAAGGGCATATTATCATGGAAATTCCACATATGAATTAAGAGATGATTTTATGGTATTGTTGCTTCGCAATAATTGTATTTTTAATTTGATGTCTCTCCAAATATCGAACAGTGTAGACAGTGCTGTGACATCTTTTACTTTGATTTACTTAGATGTTGTTTTTTTCTGTCAGTTTGATTCTGTCACCATTCAGCTACAGTACAGTAAGAAGCTTGTATGCTTACTACACAAAGCCGCTTATTTTTTTTCGTATTGGCAAAACAAACCAGAAATGTCAAATGCATCACTTCCTTTGCACGAGAAGATTTTCCTCATGAGAGGGATTCCAGACACTAAGTGTTTAAAACAACAGACGTAAAAACGTTCTTTCTTTCTTGTGAGCCTTTTATTGGCAGCCATTCAGTATTTCTGGTGTGAGTGAAGATGTGCAGTCTATCAGATGTAGTTCTGTGGCTGCCACTGCAGGATCATTGGCCTTGAATGATTTAAAGACTGCATGATGTATGATCACTGCATGTAAGATCACTGCCAAGGGATTTACAAATGTCACAGAAGTAAGAAAAGGCGACTCTAATGGAAAGTTTGGTGAAAAAACACATCAGATTTCTTCATCTAAGTTCTTTTTTCTTTCTTTAAAGGTGCAGTGTGTAGGATCTGGCGGCATCAAGCAGTGAGGTTGCACATTGCAACCAACTGAAAGCTCTCCCGTGTGCCAAGTGTGTAGGAGAGTTAATGTGGCCTGGGCTACTGTAGAAACATGGCGGCCGGCTCCGTGAAGAGGACCCGCTCCATATGTAGATATAAACCGCTCATTGTAAGGTAACGAAAACACAATGATTCATTTTTTCAGGTGATTATAAACTATAGAAAACATTAATATTATATTCCATATCTGCTAATAGATCCCCCTAAATGTTACATACTGTTTCTTTAACCCCTTAAAACTCTTAATGACAACAGATATGCGTTATGCTGCTTACATTATTTTATGTTCACATTGTTCAGTTTAGAGAAAAAGATTACAGATTAAGCTACGTCACCAACTGCACATGGGCACTAAATGTTGACGAGGTGAGGTTTACCTGACATGAAATACTGTGCCATAAATATCTGGACTAAACTAAAATTTTGTCTTTTTAAAGTTGGTCACGATGTATTTTTTAATTCATACAGCAGCTGGGTTTGAATGTGTCAATAATGTGGAATAGTTTCCTTTCTTCATATAGACCCATGTAATCCCTCAAGTGGAAACGAACAGTTAAACTTGACAGTGATAAATGACTACTTAACGTGGACCAAGAGCATAATGGCACCATAATAAGTTTTCTCTTTATGAGACCTGCATTCATAGATATAAAACAGCCTGTATTACCCTCATTATTGTCACAGTACAATCACATTATATGTGTGTATGTGTGTGTGTGTGTGTGCGTGTGTGTGTGTGTGTAAACATGGCCAGTATTGAACAAGACCCTTTATAGAGTGCTACAGGAATGAGACCTAAAACCTGGAAATGAGTTAGCATTTTAGCACTTCCGGTTCCCTCGTCTCAAACTCAATGGGTTTTTTGAATGAGTTTTTAGTTAGATGCCTGAAATAAGGTCTGTGGTTAACACAAGCTCAAGAGATTTTAACTTTTTGTTGTACGACATCAAATACATCAATAAATACCCCACTCGTGAATTTTGAAGCCCTTACTTGTCTTAAAAAAGGTGGTTGCTAACAAGTGGCTAAATAAGACTACAAAACGTCATCACGTCGACTCATCCGCCTTTACAGCCTTGTTGTGTATACTCACGCTCATGCAACTGTGGTATTTATAGCCTAACGTTAGCTTTTTACTTCCGGTGATTGCATTTACGCCTCAAAAATCATAAAAGTGATGTTCATTTGTGGAGATTATCTTGCTGAACAAAACGTGTAAGTATCATAAACGTTTGTTTGCCACAGAGCTTGTTTTTCTGCAATAATCCAAAATCCAATTGGCTTTTAGTTGAGGGAACCTGTGTGATTCCAACTTCCAGGTTGGCCTACAAAAATACGTCATCCCTGCACCAATCTATACTGGTACATAACAAATCCCTGAGTGGTAAAATCTATTCTATCTGCTCTAATTCTATGTTGGCCGTTTCTAGAGTTACTGCTCGTAAATCATTCATAGAGTGTGATTCTGCCACCGCAGACCATATCGACATCTTGCATTGGTTCTGTGATGAGTAGACTTTAATCTGATGATGGTCACGGTTTCACAAACAGCCACAATAGAGACAAAAAAAATCAAGATCAGAGAGTAAATATGAATAGAGATGTTGTTGCATTAACATGGAAGTTATAATGGGGTGTAATTGTGTGTAATCATACTAAAGAGGAAACAGCACACACGGACGGGGAGGAGAAACATGAATATGGTTATTATTAGAGATAGGGAATAGATGGCAGCAGAGGAGGAGGTCCCACTCTGCTTTTTTAGCTTTAATAATGAAACGCATCATCTGTTAATAGCTGGAGATGACATGACGTCCCTGTCACTTGTGGAGAAAATTCTGCAGAAACACATTTTTACCCATCAACGTAATGGTTCCTACTTGCTCTGTATATATAGGCTATATATGTACTGAGAAACATGCTGTTTAAGGGAATGTTACATAACATTTTGGGACAGTATGATCGGGTCATGATGTCACTATTTCCAAAATGGTTTATTTGTTTCATACACAGGACATTTTTGGCTTTTAGTGGAATGTCTCAGCAACTATTGAATGGATTGTCATGGAGTTAGGGCCAAACATTCATGGTCCCCAGAGGACGGATCCTAATGACTTTGGTGATCCCCAGACTTTCCCTCTAGCGCCACCACGTGGTAGATATTTGGGGTGTTTAGTGAAATGTCTTATCCATTGGCATTCATGTCTACCTAAGGAGGAACTGTAATCACTTTGGTGATCCCTTAATAATATAATAAAATATTAAAATAATTCGTTAATGCACATTCGTTTTAATGCCACTAATTTCTTTGACGCATTAACGCAATTGATATTTCAGAGGTTGTAGTGGGCTCAGTTGTAAAGCTAGAGTGAAGATAATGGTATCATGTGAAACTAGAATCTAAGGAATCTGTTGGTATCAACCATGTCATGCTAGCTTGTCGCAAAGGAGGCTAAATAACGCTCCAAACTTGCGCTAAATTTTGATGAGGAAAAACTGTCATGGCCATTTTCAAATGGGTCCCTTGACCTCTGACCTCAAGATAGGTGAATGAAAATGGGTTCTATGGATACCCACGAGTCTCCCCTTTACAGACATGCCCACTTTATGATAATCACATGCAGTTTGGGGCAAGTCATAGTCAAGTCAGCACACTGACACACTGACAGCTGTTGTTGCCTGTTGGGCTGCAGTTTGCCATGTTATGATTTGAGCATATTTGTTTATGCAAAATGCAGTACCTGTGAGGGTTCCTGGACAATATTTGTCATTGTTTTGTGTACATACATTTGCATAAAGCAAGCCTATTTGACCACTCCCATGTTGATAAGAGTATTGAATACTCTCCCTTTAAGGTACATTTTGAACAGATAAAAAAAATGTGTAAATATTTCAGATTCTACATGTGAATGCAGAATCTGTTTATAGAGATTATGTCCGTCGCCCCTGTAGCCGGGATTTAAATGATAATGTTTGAACAACTTGACAAAACTTCCTTTAAGGTACATTTTGAACAGATAAAAAATGTGTAATTAATTAATAAATATTATAATCCATTATCAGCCCTAGTTTAAATATCTATCCATTAAATTAAACATAAATAATAAATGCTGACAGTGTGCAGACAGAAGAAAGGTGGTGAGGAGGGGTGTAGCACAAGTAGTAAATGGATAGCCTATTGTGTAATTTTGGGGCCACACATTAACCTATTGTTTTTCATACACTGACCTGTACATAAATTGCCCCTATCTATTTTATTATTGACTACATAGCTTTGGCTTTAAAGCATGGTGAATCCTGCCCTTTATGCATCTCTCAGAGCATCCATACACTTTATTTTATTTTGCCTGCTCCTTCTAATATCATGCAATGGTGGCGACAGAGAGCTGCAGAAGTGAGATTCACACAATCTCTCTCTCTCTCCTCCAGGGCTACATCCCGTTATCTGGGCGGAGGAAGAGGAAGAGGAAGAGAGAGAGAGAGAGAGAGAGAGAGAGAGAGAGAGAGGAGACCATATCCACCACACTGCCTCTCTGTTCTCACCCACAACTCCAGAGACAGATATCCTGAAGAGAGGAGAGGAGAGGAGAGGAGAGGAGGATATATCAGAACAAAGAGGAATACTACTGGAAAACGAGATTATATGTTGCGTTTGTGCAGTTTTTTGGACTCCTGCTTCCTGCTTCTTCTCCGCCTTGTTGCTCTCCAGGATCTCTCATCGTGGCTGCAGCTCCTTTTGTGTTCTCCTGCTTGTGTTGTTTATCCACAACTTCTGCCTCCTGTTTCCACCCAAAATATAGGAGGTTTCATTTCATTTTGCTCTTGTTTAAACGGAATGAATGACAAAAACAAAGGAGGTTGATGTCCATAACTCTCCGACTCACCTCGCCTTCGCCTCGCCCAAGGAACGGAGACTCCATCTCCGGCAGAAGATGGAAAGCGGAGGCGGGACGGAGTGCTCGGACAGCGGGCAGCACGCGGTCTCACACCGGCCTGAAGCTGAAGCTGCTGCTGCGGAGCTCTCTGCGGTGGTGTCCGAGAAGAAGAAGAAGAAGAAGGTAAACCGGGCTCCGTCTCCGGCCAGACCGAAGGATGTAGCCGGTTGGTCGCTCACCAAGATCCGCGGAGGGATTGGGACGCCGACGCTGAGCGTGAAGCCGGGAAATATCCACCTGGGGAGCCGCGTTTCAAGGCGCAGCCCCGGGGGAAGTGTTGCTGGAAAGGACGGTAAAGCGGAGAAGAGCGGTGGTGGTGGTAAACAGGCAGGCAAATCCTCTTCTTCTGCGTCGTCTAAAGCAGCCAAGGCGGCCAAGAGCACCAGGAAGGTGTCGGACGCCAGTATTGGATCCGATGATCTATCCAAGGACTCCGGCTGCGCCACCGAGAAGCTCTCGCCGACCGACAGCAGCTCCGAGCTGTCGGACTGCGCCTCCGAGGAAAACAAGCTCTCCGCGGACGCTGTGAGCAGCGACGCCGAGTCGAGGAGCAGCCGAGGTGGTGGTGGTGGTGGGTTGGACGGAGACAAGCCGCTCAGGGATGGTGTGTTGTCGGACAGAGCTGGCCAACACGCTGCCAACAAGACCACCTGCTCCTCCTCCGCGGAGAGGGACTACAAGGACCGGCTCTGCGTTGCTGTGGAGACCGGAGAAGGGAGCGTATCTCCCGGCGAGGAGCGCTCGGTCACCTCGTATGACAGCAGGGTTCCTGCCAGCACATCCCTGGCTTTCTCAGACCTCACAGAGGAGTTTATGGACGGCATGCATGAGGAGTTTGTCCGGGAGATAGAAGAGCTGAGATCTGAGAATGATTACCTCAAAGTAAGTATATCAAGTATGAATTAAAACTTCCCCATGGGAAAAGTTTAAAGGGACTGTTTGTAAGATTCAGAAATGCTTGTTAATAGCGACACCTGTGGCCATTAAAGGGACTGTTTGTAACTTTTTAAGCGTATAAATATACCGGGTCGGGATCCCATACGTCCACTGCGCGCTCGCATATGCGCGCTTGCATATGGCCGCGTGTGGTCGGAGTCACTGCTCCTCTGCCTGCCTTCACTCACACCGCGCGCGTTCTCGCTGTCTCGCTCCACCTCTAGACGTGCATGCGCGTTCACTCCACACTGCAGAAGAGTTAGTAGCTCTGAGAATATCTAGTGAATGTACAGTGGACGTTTGTGCAGAAATAACTGCTGCAGCTCCTCCAGACCAACAGAGGTTTCCCGTGTCTTGTGAAGTGACGGGGCTCCGCAGCGAGAAACGTTATCGCCTCCGACCGGGTGCCGGTGTCTCCCTGCGGGCGCAGTCGGGAGACGATAACGTTTCTCTTCCTGCTTCAGCCCCGGCACCGACCCGTTTTTGCTGAAGCAGGAAAAGCCAACACTAGGATCAACAGTGATTCATGGAGAGACCTTCGTCTGGTCAGCTAACATTACTGCCAAGCTGGTGAAATATAGAGTGATATTGTGGTTTTAGCTGACGTGTGTCGCCTCACTGTTTGGAGGGATGCTCATTCAGGTATATTTAGAGAGAGCAAGCGCGAGCCCGACGCTGACTTTCGTTGACTTAACGGCCACACGCGAGCGGGCATATGCGAGCGTGTATGGGATCCCGACCCGGTAGATTTATATGTGTAAAAAGTTACAAACAGTCCCTTTAATGACAGACAGCATAAACAAAATACATTTTATAATTGGTTCGATTATCTGTCGTTGTCATTTTGCTTTAGATAAAGCTCCCTATTATTATAAAGTATGTATTTACCAGTTATGAATGAATGAATGAATGAATGAATGAAAGACTTTATTTCGAACATAAAAATAAATAAAAACAGATACAAAATAATAACAAACAACACAAGAGTAATAGTGTCCGAAAAAGAGTAGGTTAGAAGTAAAACTTAGATTTCCCTACCCCTTTCTCACTTCTCCTCTAATAACTCATATATCATAGAATGATAATATAATATAATATATAAACTATCCCAGATTTATTTACATCCCAAATTAAATATATGAACAGCATCCCAAGTTTATTTACAACCCACATATCCATCGGGAGTTAAAAAGTAGATATAAACCAACCCTTAATGCAACCCTTATCACAACTCTTCCTCAACCATATACCTCCTAAAAATATCTTTTTTACCAGTTCACTCTGACTTGTTTCCCATGTGTGTAGAGAAGCCTTTGGATGCCATCCAAGGCTACTCATTACAAGGATGATGATGATGTTATGAATAGAGAGACTCTGCACCCTCAGCAGCATAACAATGAGCAAAACATTTCATAATAAATATCTGCACGTGCAATGAAGAGGAAATGTGAAATACTGAAAGGAGTTAGATAAATAATGTGTGGATGTGGTATTTTGGGCAGATAGTGGCTTTTCAACATCATTTGCCAGTCAGTGTTGCCCATTGTGTATCCGCCAGCTCATATAATGGAAGTGAGGGTGTAACTTTACTCAACAGCCTGAGGGGTTGTCAGTCTGTGAGGCAGATTTCACTGCAAGCTTCAGTGTGTTGCTTCTAATTTACCAAGGTATTAGATTCGATTTTTTCCCATAAAATGGTCAAAATCATGTATTCAGAAAATTTTACTTCATGTTCTGTTAAAACACTAAAACATCAGCACTCTAAATAATGACCAGCCCATCACTGCTTCATCACATACCTGGACTCACTGTCACCAGACTTTGATACTGAAGGCATCTCTCAGCTCCCACAGGAATGTGATTTACGTGGATCCACCGGTCGAGCAGATCCATCCAGCCTTGTGAGTGATTGATTAGAGAGAAGGATCAATTATATTAGCATGTCCCTAAGCACTAACTGGCAGTTACCAGACAAGCCAATAATTGTCAGGGATTGATTGTGGAGGGTGATTGATCAACAGCACTTTGCTAAACAGGAGGACCACCTTGTCTTTTCTTAGGGAGCTTCTGCAACAGAATTTAGATTCTTTGTGGACCTTCACCATGTAGATGGCTCCACACGACAGAAGGGTTTTTTATTGATCACTATGGTGACATTTTTTTGGCTGGACCGCAGTGGCTACAAATGCAAAAGTACTCTATAAAATGTCAGAAAATGGTGAAAAAATGTTGATCAAAGTTTCTCAAAGCCCAACATGACGCCCTCAAATGTCTTGTTTCGTCCACAACTCAAAGATATTCAGTTTACGGTCATAGAGGAGTAAAGAAACCAGAAAATATTAAAATTTAAGAAGCTAGAATCAGAGAATTTTAACTTTTTTTCTTAAAGACTACTCAAACCGATTAATCGATTATCAAAATAGTTGGCAATAATTTAATAGTTGACAACTAATCGGATTAACCGTTGCAGCTCTAGTGTGTATGCATATTTCTGTGTGTGTCTGTGGCTGTCCAGAGCTGATGCCTGAATATATAGGACAGCGTGTAACAGAGCTACCTTATTGGACCACCCCAAAGCCTCATGGGAGGCCTTGCAGTGTGTCTGTTGTCGCAGCTGTGAGGAACACCTGGTTAGTAATCAGAAGATGAAAACAACATGCTGCTGTGGTGTCAGGCTCCCCCTCAATCTCTCGCTCTGTGTCTGATTTATTTCTAGATCCAGCTTCTTATTCACGCTCTCCAAGTCCCTCTCTCTATTTCCATCCATAATGCTCATCCTTTGTCTCTGTCAGTGCAGACTTTTATGTCTTGTCTATTTCTGACTATAGCTTCATGTAGTGCATATCAATATGCTGATGCTTTGTTGGTGGTGCAGCTACTGTTTCCCATTCGGTTGGTAATTAGGAGATCAAGACAGCTAACAGCTGTTGGAACTTTTGTTAATTATGAATTCATATTTCAGTGTGCAAGATGTTTATGTTTAATATTGTTGAAGCTATGAGAGAACATGTGGTTAACAATCAAATCTTCCAGCTACTATACCTGCAGCCCTATCTACTAATGTCCTTCTTTCCTGCAGCCAGAACATACTTATTGCTGGGTGACATGCTAACAGTTTGATTGATTGTCTGTCATTTCTACCATCCACACACCTCGTTGAAGCAGCTCTCACACAGCAGGAACCCCAACAACTAATTCAATAATCATTTGGGCCCGCATGCTGCGCTTAGACATGATAAACAACATGTAGATCTTAACTGTTGACCTCGTGTTACAGCTGAACCTGACAGAGCCACAAAGATGGGCTTTTCTGAGCTTAATTTTTAGGAATGTCGTTCCTGTGACCACAATTTAATGTAATAGCTGAGCGTCTGTGCAGGATAAGCTTGTATAGACGACTGTTTTAGCCTACTCACCACTATCTTTCAATATTCACAATATTTGACATCGCAAAGATTTGCTTTGGAAGTACAGGTCAATAGTTCAACTGCTCAATATCCTCTGATCAAATTGTACGTGTCAGTTATGTGGTATTATTAATGCTTGTATTGCTGGCTTCAGTTTATTTTCCTGCATTGTCTTGAGGCAGTTTTCTGAATCTTGAAGTCTTTTAAATATTCCCTTTTCATAAACTTTTATGAAATACTTATTAATCACGCTGAATTTAAGATGATTTTCCTTCTCTGATGTGCTAATCTTATATAAATATCTTATATTTTTGAAGATATAGTACGTGACAGACAGACACATGATGGCAGCTTTTATGTTACTTGTGTCATGCTTCTATATTAACTCAGTACCCATCCAGATCCAGTGTACGTGTGTATATTTAAGAGCATGACCCATTTCCAACTAAAGTGGTAGTGTAGTGCAATATGGCGAACAGATAAAATATCAGTGTCTTTAAAGGAGTGATTTGACATTTTGGGAAATACACTTACTTATGAGAAGATCAATACCACTCTCATGCCTGTACGGTGAATATAAAGCTACAGCCTGCAGCCGATTAGTTTCGCTTAGCACAGAGACTGGAAACAGGGGGAAACAGCTAGCCTGGTTCTGTCCAAAGTTAATAAAAGCCGCCCTGTAAAACCACAATGTATTGTTTTACACTTTAGTTTCTGTATGGTTTAAACAAATGGCCTGTAACATGTTAATAAGGGAACTTAAGGGCGCTTTCAAAAGCCAACATTTAGTCCGTTTTAATTTAAATCTCTGGTACAGTTCATTTGGGGAGTTGAGAGCACAGTAATTGTACTCTGGTAAAAACCAAAACGCAGGCTGTGAGGGCATTTCTTGAGATGGACACATGAAGGTAAACAACAGGTTAACATGATTGGGAGAGGACTGACCTGGACTTCTGCAGAAGATACAGAGAACTTACAAAATATGCTAAATAAAGTCCGCAAATTTGTGATGTTTGTAAAGTCATTCGAGATAAACTGGAGGAGAAGGGATTCGTGCGCTCATTGGATCAGTGCCGAGTCAAAGTGAAAACACTTCGACAGCAATATTTTAAAGTCTGTGATTCCCTGCATTGAAGTGGCAGCTCTTTTTATGTGGTTCGGTTTAATTTGTGCACTGGGAAACTGAACCAGACTAAATAGAAAATAAACCAAAATAATCAATTTCACTCTAATTCGGACTAAAAAAACAGACTTTTGCTTGTGAAAGCGCCCTTAGAGGTGCCGCTAGACGGACTGTTATCACAGCAGATGTGCTTGAGCTCTGATTTCTAACATTGACCAGCCTGGCTAGCTAAAATCTGACATCTGATTGGTTGATTCAATCTCCAGACTGGCTTGTTCGCTCACATAACATAAACCATCTTCCCTGTTCTTCTTTAGTTAGCTGTGTAAAGCAGGTCAGTGGACCAGCTCGCTCTCTCTCTCAGTCTCTCGCCACATTAACTTGCGATTCCCTCGTTTCGTGTCCTCACTTTCTCACTCTCTGCCGTCGTGTTTTATCTCCCTCCCTGTCTACATTTATTTCATGCTCTGTTTTTCCCATCCCTGTTATTCCCCTTTTCTTTTCCCTTCCCTGTCCTTGGCTTCCATTTGTTCTTTCTCTTTCTCTTTCTCTTTCTCTTTCTCTTTCTTTCTGTTTCTTTCCTTTCTTTTTGTCTTTTCCTCTCCTCCCCTCCTTTTCATTCTCTTCTTTCCTTTACATCCATGTCCCTCCTTACCGTTACTTCTCTGATCTTTTTTTAGTCTTTCCTTTCTTTTCTTTCTCTTTCCTACTTTCCCTTTTTAATTAATCTCTACCTCGTTTCTCCTCTGTATTGCAGATGTGTAGCGTAGTGGTCAGTGTCGTACATATTGCTTCTTGCTGCAGTCAATTTTAGCTCGATCAACAAATCTCCTTCACAAGATTGCACTCACACAAGCACACTGTTTGCTGCATGCTAAACCACACACGTTATGTTACCTAATTGTTAACATGTTTATGATCAATACTCACACAAATTGTTTATACTGCAGCTAGTAGCAACGTAGACACACCCTACACACTCACTCCCTTTCTTGCTGTCTTTTTTACTCACACACGCATAAACATCCCCAGAGCTCAGTGTTGCTACAGTTGGAGCTCTGCAGAGGCTGACCCACATTATCCACTCTATTACATTCTGACAGCACTACTACTACTATTACTACTACTACTGCAGCCGCTTGTAGTCCTTTTGCTTACTTTGCTTACACATCACACACACACAGATTTTTGCCCCCACACACACATTACACACTCTTGAAAGCACACTGTTGTATAACACTCCATCTGGTGTCCCATAAAGCTCAGCGACCCAGACTTCTTCTGGTGGGGTGTGGTTCATCTCAGTGCAAAAACACGCCAATACAAGAGCTACACCTTAAACACGATTCAGAGGGATGATGCAATTCATGCTGTCAGGCTGACGTGAATAATTCATCTCTTATTTGTCAATAAGAGAGGTAGATAACAACACTACTGTAAATGAATCACACAATCTGGCTTATTTTTGAGATATCTTTACCTCATATTTTTTAGAGTGTAGGAATTTCCTTTCCTTTGCTCTCAATTTCCCTGCAGGGACTGTTAAGAGTCTCCTCTAAGGTAATCTGATAACCCGACCCTGACCTTTGACCTTCTGGGTGGGAGAGAGAAAGGAGAATCAATACAGTATCATATGATATTACCGAGTGCACCATTCTGCTACTTACAACATGTAGATCTCTATTTCTGATGACCTCTTTTATCTGACTTGAGAGAATATTACACAGTAGTTAATTTTAAGAAGATAGTAATAGTTGTAAAGGCTGTTGGATAATGAAGACGAGGATGTGGTGGCTAATGACAGCAAGCAGCGATTGATGGGCTGGATTACGATCAAAGTTAATGGATGATGATTTTTTGACGATGATGATGATTGTCTTGCATCTAGGACAAAGATGCTTACAGCTCTTTAGACTCCTATTAAACATTTAAGATTCCCTTTATGGCCCACATACTGTATGTGCTCATAATGCTGTCAGCACTTTGAGTTACAGTCAGTTAGAAGTCTGTACAACACTAAACAGCTCTTTCCCTGCAGGTTGATATCGGAGGAGTAATGTTAAAATGACAGATGCACTTATACATTCTCTCTTCTTCCCTGTCTCCAGGATGAGATGGAGGAGTTGAGGTCTGAGATGCTGGAGATGAGGGACATGTACATGGAGGATGACGTCTACCAGCTGCAGGACCTACGGCAACAGCTGGAGCAGGTACAACTGTGGGCAGACAGACCAACTAAATGAAAGCACACTTTTTTTTTTTTTTACTTTTTTTTTATTGATTCAATTAAACAATGCATGTACTTTGTTCTCCAAGATACAAAATCATTGCATCATACAATATCAAAATATCAATAAATTACACAAAGAACATACCGTAACATAATCGGCATATGTATGTCCAAAAGCAACATTTTTATGTGAGGGAGGAAAATAAATAAATAAAAAAAGAAAAGAGAAGAAATAAGATAATTAAAAGCAAGGAGAAACAGGAAAACAAAGAGACAAAATAACAATAATAATAATAATAATAATAATGATGATGATGATAATGATGATGATGATAATAATAATGGTAAGTGAATGGAAATTAAATTGAAAATGCCCTTTTAATCCTTTTAGATCACAAAATATCAATTTCTTCGTATTTTTATATCAAAATCAAATAATCTTTTCTTCCTTTAAACAAAATATGAAGTGTGCTTACGTAAGCTAGTACAGTACCCCCCAATTTCAGCCAATAATATCATCCATCAATCAATCTGCAACTTTAGCGACAAGCAAGGTTTGTGTGGAGCCACAGTCCAATCAAATGCGAAGGATTTGATTTAAATCCCTCTTATTACTGTACACCGCTCAAATATTCTGTTTCACTGGGGAATACGTCACAGTACAGAAGCTAAATATGCTGTACCTTCCTTTTCACTGGGACTTTAAATGTGTAAAACAGGCAGAGGCTGCAAAATGTTTTGAAACGGGCAAGTATGATAGTGGCCGATCAATCATCTAAATATCATCTTTGAGCAAGAGGTGCTACACAAGGCCAGGTGCATCATGGATGTCTGTATGTCTTCTTTTGTATTGCAATAGCTGCTGCAAGGCACATTTTTCCTTGAAGGCACAATAATAAAGTGGAGCAAAGTAGTAGTAGTTTAGACAGATGACACGTAAGATCATCCACTCACAATGCTTCTGTTTCTCAGGCAAATAAGACCTGCCGCATCCTGCAGTACCGGCTGAGGAAGGCCGAGCGACGCTCTCTCCGCGTGGCCCAAACAGGGCAGGTGGACGGAGAACTGATACGAACGCTGGAGCAAGATGTCAAAGTAAGTGTTTACTTTTAGTTCATACTGCAGCTGCACTTACATAGTGTGTACCGTTGCATACAGTATGCATACGATTGGGACATACTACATCTTCGTAACATTGCGCCTTGAACTTTGACCCTCTTGCTCATATATCCACTGCACAGAGGATTGTGGGTCATTATAGCCAGAAGCGCATGCTGGCTTGCATTCTGCAAAATGCGACCGGATGCAGTAGGACATCCTGGTATTTTTGGCACAGTGCATTTAACATACTATGTATTGGGACATACTGAATATTTGTCTGGCTTACTAAGTGGTATGGTTGTATGGGTATTGGAACGTACAGTTGGTGTGTTTGAGAGAGAGTGATTGAAATGGCTAAATAGCTCTCTGTGTGGAAGAGGTTCTGAAGTTGTGTCACAGTTATTAGCTGTGTTCAAGCAATGGATACAGTATAATATGTGAAATAGAGAAAGTGATTAATATATGTAATAAGATGTCATAATGTGGCTGTGAGCTAATTTACTGATTTTGGAGTGCATGGTCTTTACTCCAAAAAACGCCCTTAGTTTCCAACAAATTAAGCCAGCAAGCTCATTAGGCTTCTACTAAATGTCTTTGTCCTCCAGAAATCAAAACCCAGTTTGTGCGGAAATGTTTAAATATAGATATCTTCTCTTAATCTTAATAAGGCCACTTTCAAACTAGATATTTTTATTCTGCAGTTTAATTTTACAGTATGTAGATAAGGATCCACTTGTGTAAAAATTGAATAGATTCTTTTATTCCAAAGCTGGCGGAAATGATCTCAATAGGAAAATCAGTCTAATGTATGGGTGGTGGCATGACCAGACTTTAGTCAAAAACAGCAGAGAAAAAAAACCTTAATCACTGTTGCCCAAGATTCAAAGACCTTAAATATGGCTGATTGTTGTTACATACATGCTGTGTTTTGTTTTGGTTGGTGTCTCCATGTATTTCGAGACCGTTCTTATGACCGTTCTCCTTCACACCGTTGAAGTCAGGAGACGGTGGTGAGGTCAGACTTTCTCTAAGTTGTTCAAGGAATTTCCCTGTTTAAAATAAAATGGACCAATCGTAACGCTGGCTTAGAAACACTGAACGCCACATTAGGACTCTCAATTGACCTCACATACACACAATTGTCCCACATTAAAGCCCAACTTCGCACACACACGCGCACACACACACAAATGCAATAAATGTACATATTGACAACGCTGTCTTTTACAAGCGTTCTTCACAGTACGCATACACACCAGTCATCCCAATCGCTCGGGAATCCCTGGTAAAGGCCGGTTGTAAACAAGCACACTGAGTGCAGGGTAAAGCTTCTGTGCGTGTTTTCTGTCATGCTGACCCTGGACTATGGATACACTCCGTCAAATTCAAAGCGTTCCGCCAACATTTTTTCATGTGATAGAGGATACAATGAGGCCTTTATACCCTCTAAGAGAGAGAGTGTGAGAGTGAGACTGTGATGTCACTCTCAAAGGGCTTTCCGCCGGCTGTTGCTGTCTGTCTCTCTGCCGCTGTCTCACCATCTGGTTGTTTTGGAAGAAGGAAGGAAGGAAGGAAGGAAGGAAGGAGGGAGGGAGGGAAAAGGAAGAGCTTACATCCTGTGTCTCTGAGGGTGAAAAAAAGGGGGATCGGTCACTTTTTGAAAATTCAAATCGGCCAATCAGAGAAGGAGGATGAAGGAGGGAGGAATACAAAAAAGAGAGAAACTAACATAAACAGAAATAGAAGAGGGGAAAAGAAGTCATTCAAGAAGGAATAGTTGATTTAAATAGACTTGAATTTAAATCTTGAGTAGCCAATGGTGGCGTTGGGATAAGGGAGAGTGAGGTCAGAAATGATGGAGAAAATAGAAAGACAAAGATTGAAAAAAAATAGGGCTGCCCCCTCTTAGTTGATTAGTTGAATAATCAGTCATTTTTGTCTTAGTCAAATAAGATTTCTTTAGTGAATAAGTCATTTTATATGCTTTTTTCATGCTGAATGACTTATTTCTAAGTATTTCTCTGGTAAACACAAGATTTAAAGTGGTGCTTTTGTGTCATTCTTTGTGGAGAAACTCAGTTTCACAGATCGTTTGATTAAATCAACTAATCGTATGAGTGCTAGTCGACTAAGAATTTCTTTGGTCGAGGACAGCCCTAGAAAAAAGCGAGTAAAGTCTGCATCTGCTGGCTGCATCAGCAAAGAGGGATCATAAACACAGGATACTGAAAAAATATACACTGCAGGGAGACAAACCTGACCTCTCTCACAACACATGGCTGATTGTGTCGTCTTGCTGCCAGAGCCAAAGACTCAGACAGCAGGTCGAGTTACACCATGATGTGTGTGTGTGTGAGTGTGTGTGTGTGTGTGTGTTCATTAATCCTATGCTAAGCTCCTCTTTTGCTGGCCTCTCACAGTCACTCCTCTGTTTATTCTCGTGGCTTTATCATTAGCTTTATAAAAACAGACACTCACTCCTGCCTCTGTGACTCATCACTGATTCAGCTCTACTGGAAAATAACTTAACCAGCAGTAAAAAAAAAAAAGACAATGGCTATAAACAGTTGAGCGGTCTGAATGTCCTTAAACTCAAGAATAACACAAGTATGAATACTAAAAATAGCAGCATCGAAATCCTCCGTCTGTCTCCAACACACTATTTGTTGTTGTGATGATAAATGTAATCTAGTGCAACTGGTTGAGTTGGGCTTTGCTTGGGCTTGCACCCACACACTCAACACGGCCCTCCCTAGCAAGTTTTAGTCACTTTTGTCAACATCACCAGCTTTCATCATCAGCTCACAGCATGCTAGCTAACAACATCCAGCTCACAGCATATAAAGCTAATTAACATGTTGCACTGGCAGCATGCTGCTCAACCCACCAAGTAAAAAACAAACAATCCTTGTGATTAAAGGGCGGGTCCATCTGCGTTCTTCTCTTGTAAAAAGCATGCCATAGGTAAGCTTATCAAAACTATCAATAAGCTTATGAATAAGCCATTATATCACTGTTTACGTAGCCACCACACCAGACTCCATTAACAAAACAGTAATTTTACCTCTCAGAACACGGGAGTTGCTGGTCTACCGCTGCATCAATCGGTCAGTTTGTTTGTGTTATTGTGTGACTTTCGGATTGCTTAGCTTCCGTGCCGGTACTCCTGTCTGCTTCTCCAAACTGCGAGCGTGCCGACCGCCATCTAAGTAACTGTATGTAACGTTAATACACTGACCATAAGGATGTTTATATACTGTATCATGCAGAAACCTACGTCAGGTCACATGAGAAGAAGGGCTTGTGAAAATCTAATTTTGACGCTATAACATACATACTTTGACCAAAATTTTAATGTTTGAATTGAATACATAAGGAACACCACTGGGAAGCTACAGAATTATATATAAAAGCTCAAAAACCCCAAAATAATGGACCTGCCCTTTAAATGATGATCCACTCTACCCCAGCAGCCCCAACAGCCCCATAAGTTGACCTTGAACTTGCTGAGCTGCTCTACACTGAGCTGCTTTACAAAAGAAATTGGCTTAACTACTGTTGATGCCTTAAGGCCTTGATGTGATGACTCACTCGCATGCAAATACACACAAATTGGCAAATGCTCGCACACACACAGACCTAAACTTGCGCAATGGAACACACACACATGAACTCTCTCACACCCTGTCTGTCCTTCATTCTGCTATTCCCTCTCTGTCTTTCTGGCCACGTGACCTTTAGTGCTCCTCGAGGGAGAATAAGGGGGCATGGTGTGAGTGATGAAGACAGATGGAGAAAAGATTGACCGATAACTGAGGGAAATGGACAAAGAGAAAGATTGTGTGTTTGTCACATATATACTAAGTGACAAAAACATCTGTTTGTGTGTACTTACATCACATGCTCTTATTTGTGTTGTTTTAGAAATCTTGTGTGCCGGCGTGCATGTGACTTTGTGAGTGTGTGTGCGTGGTACGGCTGTCAGGATCTCCATGAGAATGTCTGACATCATTTCCTGTCCCACTCACACACTTCTCTCATTCCCACAGGCTACAGACATCTGGACACACACACACACACACACACACAGAGGAAATAGCTGTTAGGATTCTCATGAGGTCGACACAGCAGTTGCTCTTCTCTGCATCTCCCCCGAGAGTATTCAGTTTTGCATTTGCCTTGAAGGGCCGACTATAAACTAACTGACACTTAAGATCTCAACCGGGTCTTTCAAGTGAGAAAATATGTGAGCTTGTAGTTTGAGTGAGCAGATCCTTTAAAAGCATAGCCAACATTTTGGAAAATATGCTTTTTTTTGTATCACTAACAGGTGTTAGATGAGAAGTTAGATATCAGTTTCATCTGTGTGCTTTCAGTATAGAGAGTGGTCCAGGATGTGTTTTGCATAGCTGGTTGCCCAAATAAGGAGAGACCTCAGACCACTACAGGAGTGGTTGTAAACCAGGACAGCTTTATGGTGCCATGTATAATGTTTTTGCTACCCGTGTCACCAGTGTACAGTATGTGCTGTTGGTAATGTAAACATATATGCTGTACAGTAAATCTAATTATTTGACAGTTTTTTCCACGCACACTCATTTATATTTCTATCCTTTCTCACTTCTTTCTTTCATTCATTGTTTTTCACAGCACTACTTCTTATGACCATACCACCTCTATACTTCATATTCCTTTGCTACCTCTGAGTGTAGTGTGTCTGTGCTTCCTGTAGATGATATTATGGGCTTCATCACACACTTAAGAGTCATCCTACCTCTCTCACTCCCTCACAGACACATAGCATATACTGCTATAGTTGTGAGGACCCTAATTGAGATAATATATTCACTAGCGTCGAAGAGGCCATCACATGTTGCATCTTAAAACGCGTGGAAAATGCCAGCCGTGCCGCTTTCATCCTTTTATCCAAGGTGCTTGGGAGGTTGCGCTCCTGTTGCGCCTGCCGTTACTAAGCAACCAAAACCTGTGCGCTACGGTGATGATGATGAAGTTGCTGTAAATTAGCAGTAAGCCTCACTGACTAAACTAAACTCAGTCAAAACAAAGATAGATGGATTTCCAGCACCATAAATCCCTCACAGCAGCTTTACTGCTCGATTTCTCTGTCAATTTGGATGATCTTTCAACAGGATGTTGTGACGTTCTTGGACGGAAAGGGTGAAGCAAGTAAAATAGTCCGTGGGACAGATCATAAAGCTCTGGGTAGCCCTGTACTAAAAAGAATAACTTCTTCTCCATACATTTGTAGTAGACTGATATTAACAGAAGAAAGAAAAGATATCTGCCGGCTGTGATTGGTTGTTTCTCGTCACATGACATGCAGTGTGCGATGTTGCGTTCCAAAAAATGAATTACTTTTTATCTCGGGGCGCAGCCGTCTAACCCTGAAAAATAGGCGTTGCGGCGTCCCTCTTGCTTTTGAGTGCGCCTTCCTCACATCTACATTGACAATAATGGATGCGAGGGTGCAGAAAATGTGGTACGTGACCGGCCCCTGACCCGAACCTCCACAACTACATGTCTAAACCCAAGTCTTAACTTTCAAAAAGGCAAATGCATTTTTAAGAAGTGAGAATCGCTTTCCAAAAATGTCCTCAATCTCAAGGTCTTAAAGTCAAATTTGGTCCTCACAAAAATAGAAGCACTGGCGCTCACAAACACACTGTCATTAGATTAGTGCTGGGAGGCAGCCGTATCCGGTACATTATATCAGAAAAGGGCCAGCTCCCGGCCTCATCTCCATATGTTAGGTTATGTGCAGTGTGTGTGTGTGTGCGTGAGAGACAAAATTGGATTCAGTTTAGTTCTTGTACTGTATGAGCTCCAGTAAAGTGTTCCTCTTGCATCTCTCTCTCTCTCTATCTCTCTCACACACACACACACACACACACACACACACACACACACACACACACACACACACACACACCAGCCCCCACTCTTGCACCATGTGTCATGCACTCACTGTAGGAAGTACAGTTTCCATGCGAGTATCAATCATTACAGTACATCCCTGTTCCCATTAGGGAATGTGGTTTCCACTGTGTGTGTGTGTGTGTGTGTGTGTATGTGTGTGTATGTGTATGTGTGTGT
>CAKAKR010064955.1:0-37594 GCA_916700685.1 Adelosebastes latens | reverse complement strand
GATTGGTCATTATGCCACACCCCACCCATTTAAAAAAAAAGAATTGAAATCCATCGCGGACGTTTGGAGTAATCCTGCTAACGGACCAACAAACCAACGCGGGTGAAAACATCACCTCCTTCCTAGTCCTTCGGCCTTGGCGGAGGTAATAAACCCAGTTCATGTTTTGCAGGCATTGTTTCAGTTCCTCCCCCAGAAAAATTTGAGTCTCCGAGACTTTATTTCCTGCATTGTGGTGATGTTAAAACATTGAAAATAATATAAGTACACCGCAACAGCTATTTTATGTTAAACTTCTAATTTTTACCTTTAATCTCAGAAAGGAAAACTAAATAATTTGCCCATCTGGTGTGAACTTGCCGTGTGAATCTCTAGCGTACTATTAATCAGTTTTTATTCATTTTTCGCCCATCCTTGATTCGGCTATTTCTTTCCGTTAGCTCTCTTCATTTCTCTCTCCGTCTCTCACTCACTGAAGGTCCTTTCAGACACAACGCGACAACGGCACCACTGCGCTCTGAACCCCGTTATTTCCATTGGCTTGCGCCACGGCCGGCTTTTCACTACGCGAGCAAAGCCAAACTTTGGGCGCTGCACGCTGTGATGGGCACTGAACAGTGAGCGAATCTCAAACTGCGCTAAATTGCAAGTATAGACTTTTAGGACATAATGATTTAAATGAGGGCTATTCAGGTGTTCCTACTTGGGAGTTGATTTACCTCAAAAAATTATCCTCTGATTCACTGACGTCGCTTTATACATCCATGGCCACAGACTCATTGCTGTTTTTTCTGTCCAAAATGGTGGCAGGGCTGTTGTCAAAAAAGCACCAGAGTTTTGTCTCTTTGCTTCACCCCCAACTGGCCATCTGGTTATACCAGGGGTCAGCAACCTTTACTATCAAAAGAGACATTTTAGGCCAAAAAAAATAATCTGTTTGGAGCTGCAAAACATGTGATCATTGTGATGAAGGTAACACAGTTTATAGTCTAAGTATATAGTATATCAGTCTAATGCAGTGAGGGCCAAAGAGACAATGTACTACGGAGTATTAGGACACATTGAGGGAAAAAACATCTGAGATTTACAGAATAAAGTCATAACTTTACGAGAAAAAGTTGTAATATTGCGAGAATAAAGTCATAACTTCACGAGAAAAGAAAAAAGAAAATGAGACGTAAAATTACTACTTTATAATATTATGACTTTATTCTCTAAATCTCAGATTCATTTTTTTCCTCAATGTGGCCCTAATACTCCGTCATACCGTCGTACCATAGACCTAGAACAATGATAAATAAAAATGAAAATGTAAACAAAAAAACAGTTATTTATTTCCATTTTTAAAACTCCACAGGGAGCCACTGGAGAGGAGCTGAAGAGACGCAGGTTGCTGACTCCTGGTCTATACAGGGAGTAATGCATTCGTAATATACAACCAAATGTAGCTGTCTTTCTCACCCTTATCACTCAAACACACAAACATGCAATTGCACACACGGCAGTAAAAATATTAGCATTACTGAAATGTCTGTGTATAGGTGTGTGTGTGTGTGTGTGTGTGTGTTTGTGAGAGAGAGAGAGAGAGCGGGGCTGTATGCCAGGCGAGTAAGTGAGGTGATAGAGGTGTGGAAGTTGAAGCTGCGTCTTCTTGTTGTTCGTCTGTGAACGGTGGCAGGTGTTTGAGAAGTAAAAAGTCCCTCTAATGAGCAGGAGCAGCCCTTCTCCCGCAGGGTCGGGGTGGGTTGAGGGCTGTTGTGGGGGGGCAGCAGTAAAGGTCACCTTCTCTGAATCTTGTTGCTTCCTGCCACAGAAAATGGAAACCAGCAAAGCAAATAGCCGAGTCTGGCGTGAACTACTGCACTGTAGTCAGGGTGTAAACTGACGAGGGGATTTCAGTACTTCTGGTAGTATTAATTGGTATTAATGATACTAATTTGTATGGAATCTGATCCAAATATCAATGTTGTAAACTGTCCGTAATAGAAGAATATTTTGCCGTTCTTTAAGTGGAGGTTTCTTAGGTTTTAACAGACAATAAAATAAAATCCTCCTACGCCAAACTGTTAGGATTTCTCTGAGCTGAGCTGAGTTCTGCCTGTCTGGATTCCAGCTGCGGACCCTAATATCCATCTATACCCAGATGCTTCCCAGGTTCCAGGTTAGCAACAGTAAATTAGTATGCTGATAAGATTCTTCACATTAAGACCCAGCATCTGTTTTATTGGTTTAATAAAGCCAGTTTTATTAGTGTAATCTTGCCCGTCCTTCATGGCTATATTTAAACGCAAATGTAATCATTCGTTCTTTTCTTTTTTTTTATTGGTACACACTTATCCTACAATGGGGTATCCGTTCTAGCCCTATAGGTAAAAACGTCACAATTCCCCAATATATATACTGTATGTGTATATCCCGTGTGTTGAGCGATGCTCGTTCATATCTATGTAGAGCGAGCACAAGCGCGAGCAACAGGACGCTGACTTTAGTTGACTTAACGGCCACATGTGTCGCTGTTGGCAAGACATTTCTGATTCTTACAAACAGTCCCTTTAAACAATGTATTATGTATTTACCAGGTAACTCTGCAGTCTCTGCTCTGTATTGATTTATTCTGAGCCTGAGATGCTTTGATTTCAGGCCACAGAGATGAAAAGTTTCCAGTGACACAGATGTTCAGTGATTAACGCTGCATGTTCTCCCAGCTGTTGCGTAGGGAGCCGCCCATCCTCAATAGTCTTGTAGCTCAGTTGTAAAAGTCTTAACTGCATATAGATCTGAGGTATGAAAGTGCTTGTTTGACTATTTGTTAGTCCTGTAATGAGCTGGTATCTTGACCATGGGGGGGTTCCCTGCCTTTTAGCCACCTCATTCTGTGACAGGCTACAGCTGCTGCCTCCACCACACAACACTGGAGCAGGTATGGAAAACAAGAGTAGAACTCAGTCTCAGTCTACTGATCAAACAGTGTACTTCCTTCTATTGTATTCTCCTGTACTGTAGGACCACTAGAGGTAATCCTGCCATTGGCTTCACACACTGACTGTTACATACGTACAGTAAGCTTCGGTGTGACTGTGAAGGCAGCGGATACAAACAGGTACGGATCAGTGCTGACAGGTTTAAGTTCTACCACCACGTTCTGGAAGGTATGAATTGTGTTCAGCTCATGTCAGGAATCTGAGTCATGAAGTTCCCAGCATGTCTCACTCAAAGGAGAACAGCAGTTTCACAGAAACAGAACACATTGGTTTAGAATCCCCAGAAGGCTTTTTCACCGAACAGTATGAAAGCACAGGGATGAACTTTTACATGATTTAGCTGTTCTTCTTACAGCCTCAGGAACCGGACTAAAACTCAAAACTTGCTTTTAGGGTGGCAATACAGAAAGGCCAAGAGATATATTCAAATCAAAAGGGTTTGTTCTCTGGGGAGTAAGAACGTGTTCATTACATTATGCAATTATTACAAATTATGTATGCAAAGTTATCATTTTGTCCTGTTGATACCTATTGGCAGAGTGTCCAAACGAATGCTTCATTGAGCCCTGCCTCCTGTTGTATACTTGTCAAGCTTTCCATTCTTGCACAGCGTACACACAGTTCACAACTAGAATGGCACTCGTAGAGCTCAGACCTCCGCCAACGCGTGACTTTAAAGACAGATCACAGCTCCCAGCTGGCGGTACCGTGAGGTGGTCGGCTTGTTATTAACACGGTGTGTTTCCGTGTAACGCATCGGCGGATGCGTCTCTCATTCAGCAGCCTTGTTATGTCTGTAACGTTACACTACGCTGTCTCTCATCTCGTCATCTATCGCTTTGTTCTTTCTCACCGCGGACGGACAGCAGCTCCCGCACACACATCCACACACGTATCTCTGCTCTCAGAGGGAAGGAGGCGGGGTCAGCTACACTGCGCATGTGTTATACCCTTTGGTCTTAATGCTCAGGCTGATCCGAAGCACCAAATTTGGCATGATGATTGCCGAGGGGTCACTAAGCAAATATAAACGATTGGCCACTTGAAAATCCAAGATAGCGGCCATTTTTCAAGAAGGCCGCCAAATTGACCTTGTATCACTATTTGCATTATTTTTCCACCATCCGAGATAAAAAGTAGACAAAAGTGGTGAAGCCCATGACCAGGGACGTACTGCGACTGAAATTCAGCCCGGAGGCTAAAACAAATGTTGGCTGTAATTTTAACACTAATACAGTTTTTTTGGTATAAAGAGAATCTGATGATGCTGACCTTCAAGACACTGCAGGTCGTCTTGCTGACACCGGCCTCCTCAGTTTGTATAAGCATGTTTCCACTACAAGCCTCACAGTTCATCACGTTCACAGTGAATATGACTGAGCCAATCAGATTTCAACAAAAAGGAGATTCAGTCCAAATTGGGAGAAGCTGCTCGTATCCCCCCCCCTTAGTATTTGAAGTATTAGTTTGGCCCAGTCTGACGGGTAGCGATCCGCTCTGTGCTGTCTGCAGCTGCGAGGGGCCAGGCTGGCCCACGCCACAGCCGAGGACCGTACAATAACTACTGATATCAGAAATTGAAAAATAAAACTCTTATGATCTGTTTCGGCCTGGAATGGTTCAAACTTCACTGAGGCTAAATCTACATGTCCCAGGTAAAAAGTAATCTTCCTCACCAGCTGATGATCAATGATGAAGAGTATAATGGCTCCAACCAGGCACAGAAAAAGTGAGGTCAAACTACTATAGCCTGTAAAAGGGAGAAATGACTGCTCTTAGAGCCCGACATTATCCTCCAGTCAATGACAACCTTTATCTCAACCACACACACACACGAGTCCTACAGCACCATCATCATTACATACACACATTAATCATCTATAGCCTAAAATCAATACTATCATTTTAACCCCGTATGAGTGATTTGACTGCGTTTTTTGTCTTTCATACAGAATACTGTTTTACTGTGATAACATTGTGTTCACCTCTCTTGGGTGATCATGAAAACGTTTATAGGATACAGTATGAAGCATACTTCTTTGAGAGCTGATAAAAGCAGTCCAAACACTTCCCCTTATTCACTCTGTGTGAGACCAAGTCTATTAAAATGTAATCGAAGCAGAGGTTGTAAAACATGCTCAGTGAACAACAACAGACGCAGGATAATGTGTGCTGCTATATCCTCTCTCTCCTCTCACATACTGTACATACCGACAGCCTCTCTGGTAACTCTGATGCTAATAAACCTGATTGGACATTTTATGGTTGTGTAAATCCCTGAAAGATGCATGCGTTTGCATTTAAAGCCCACACTTTTTTTTTTTCTTGTGTGTTTGTGTTCTGAGCATATGTATGTATATCCGATGCCACAGATGTGCCATTATTCGTCTGATCAATACACCATCACTGAAGCTCTGTGATAAAGCGCTCAGAGCACAGTCATTAGTCACCAGCTCAGCCGTGAACAAGTGAGGATGTTATAAAATTAGAAACATTTACATCAGATGATTGACAATGTCACCGATCGTGTTCTCGCCTGTTCATGCAAATCCCCATTAACACATGTGAAACTGCACAGCAGCTCAGTGTTGTGTGCTGTGGGACCAGAGACCGCCGTTCTATTGAGCATTTACTGGATCTTTATGAGTCCATTTGTCTGTCACAGCTCCTGCAACGACTCCCGTTGACCTCGAGGTCCTCTCCATAAATGCATTTGCAGTTACATTTGATTGGAAGTATTGATCTGGGTCTTATTGTTGTTGCACAATGTTGTATTGACGGTGTATGAAAGCATAGGCAGAATGACCGAGCGGTAGCATTGTGACAGCCTCATCAAGCAGAACAAAAGTCAAGCTGCTGGAAAAATCCATAAGCGGATCTTACTCCGAACAAGCGTTCAGCATTGCATATCTGGATTGATTAATCATTAGCGATCGATATCTTTTGATGCAGTGTTGAGTTTCCTCGTCATTCTCACTCATTTGTCTTTTTTTTTTTTCAATCTGGCCGTGGCAGTTCTTCGGGTTAGCTTCCACCTAGTGAAGAGGAGGAAACCGCTGATGAAGGTGATTCAGGCCTGGATGAGGTGAAGAGGGTCAAGAAGCCGGTCTTTACTTTTGCCTTATTGATTGAGCCGTCTGATGAAGCACAGAGGTTTTTATAACACACACACACACACACACACACACCGTTTTATAAAATGAACATGGAAACAGATTATTCACTGTGGACATGAACATTGTGAACATTACAGACATCTATTCATGGAAGGATTGTGTGAAAGGAGTTGAGTTCTTTTGGACAGTTGAGAAAAAAAAGGGATAAAAAATCGAAGCAGTGAAACCAGCGATATTTTCATTTTTATTCCACATTCTTCTTCCTTGTCAAAACCTGCCGTCTACAGTACCCACAATGCAACTTGATTGCCAACAGTTCAGTTGGACATTCAGGTGTGTTTTGCTGATAATATGCTCCAGGGTTGATGTATATTTGTAGGCCAATTAGGAAGTTAGCACAGCTCTGGTTCCTTCGACAAAAAGCCAATGGGATTTTATGATACTTTCACGTTTTGTTCAGCTACCCGATACTAGTATCGGTATCGGTGCATCCCTAGATCAAACTCAATATCTCTCTGATGGAGTGGAGGGAGCTTGGCGTTGGGCATCTGGAACAACAAGGTACAGTGATCTTAAAAGCTAGGTTTACAATGTTTCTTGTGTTGTGCAGATGTTAAAACAATAGTCAGGTGTCCATATCAACATTGAAACAGGTTTTGCTTTCTGTAATCATTCCTTGTGTTCATATATGAACAGTATATATTGCTGTAAACCTTCTGCTCAGCATAGTCACCACTCTGTCATGGTGAAAGACAGAAAATAAGCAGCGACTGGACGGCTAAAGTCTCTTTATAAGTATTCCCTCCCTCTCTCTGTGGTAATGAGACAGAACAAAGCTTCCCATCGTCGCTCTGTATCATAAACTGAATGAAAGAATGTAAACACAGGGCCCGATTATGTACAATACATCTTTTCTGTGTTATGGTGGTGCTATAACTATACTGTATGTGTGCAGCGAGACTTTAACCCCTTGAGTCACGTACAAATCCAGCCTTCCTTGGATTAAATAAAGGTTAAGGGTGCAGGGTTATTACAGTAGGGTTATTTCCTTCTGCCATGCATTTACAATGAGGAACAACCACCTGTTTTAGTAAAAATCTTTTCCACATATCTGTCTTGTTATTAATGCACAGAACACGTTATTTGCATTTTGCACCGTTGCTGCGGAGTCACTCGCATTTTAGCCTGTACTTCCCATGATTCCATCTTCAAGAGGGGAATCCAGTAAAACATTGAAGAATAAAGTCTTTCATTTTGTCTATCCCTTTGCATGATGATCTCCCTCTCACTCTCTCCGCTGATCCATTAAACCTCCCTAAGCTCTTTGGCACCATTTTCTGGATGATGGGTACTATCCTCTGATTGGCTTGAATTCACAGGCATACTTCCTGTCCCTGCGGGTGTCCTGTTTCACGTCTGTTACCCGCGTCACCTCGATCCTCCGTCCCTTCGGTGCCTCGACACCAGCAAGTCAGTCATCCATTGATTACTCCCACTGCCCTCTCTCTATATACCTTGTTGTCATCCCATGTACTTATAGAACAACATAGATGTTACTGAGCAGACAACAAGTCAACAGATATTTACTATCTATCGACTACTGTCTCACTGACTGCAAACTGTTCTCTATCTATTCCGTGGATCAGTTTTGTACTCCAGGAGAACAGGATTAAATATAATTGGATGGTGCAACACAGAGAAGTTGACAGCTCCCTTCCTTTTTGGACTTTTCGGTTCTCTCAAAGATCAACATTGTCAAACTGGTCAACAGCGTGCATTTGTGTCTGCAGTATGCATTCCTCTTTCTGGGGATTCTTACTTCAAGACTGCTAGAATTAGCTTGAGTATATTTTCTTTTTATATAATTTTCTGCTTGACTGTTCTCTGTCTGCTGTCATCATTAGGGTATTGCTAATCAACAGGAGTTGTATAAAGCCTATATTTATATACCAGGGAGACTTTTACTGGGAAAGTGGCTGCATGTCCGCGACACTACACGCAGCATCGTGGCTGCTAAGTTAACGCTCCCGGACGGTGAACTGGAGACAGTGAACGCAGCATCGTAGCTGCTAAGTTAACGCTCCCGGACGGTGAACTGGAGACAGTGAACGCAGCATCGTAGCTGCTAAGTTAATGCTCCCGGACGGTGAACTGGAGACAGTGAACGCAGCATCGTAGCTGCTAAGTTAATGCTCCCGGACGGTGAACTGGAGACTCCCGTCAACCAATATCTGTTGTGCTCCTGCAGCTGGTACACCGCTGCATGAGAGGCACAAATCTTGTCGGTTAACGGTTAATAATGGGTTAACGAGGGTCAGTTATCGGTTAAGAACATTTAGCATCCCTACTAGAGACACTTTAAATAAGTTAAAAGGATCATAAAAAAACAACATAATATATATATATAACACACAACAATAAAGCTGTTTTAGAAAGGTAGTATTGATTTTTGATTTTAACGTGGACAGATTGGTGAAGTCTCGGATGTGTTTGAGAATAAAGTTGGAGTAGTTAGTCTGCAGATCGTCATGAAGTCAATATGTCCACTTCTCGACGTTGAGTCATTTTGACAGTATACACCTCATATGTGTTTTAGTGGTCTTTGTGCCCTTTACTAGACTTTAAAGGGGCCTGTACACGGTTTATTATTTTTAGACATCTTATAAATTGGTGACTTGAGTGACTTGAACATAGACTTTGTTTTCTTCCCCCAAACAAAATGTGTAAATGTGGGCTAATGCTCGCAGGTGCTGAGCAGAAGGAGATAGGATCTTCTGCTGTGGGACTGGAAATATTATCTGCCAGACTCGGGATAAAGAGCGAGGCAGCAGCGGAGGAGGAAATTGTGCGGAGACAGATGAGGATGGGGCGGGTGGTGGAGGGGGGTGTAGAGATGAAGGTTTGGGGGGGGGGCAAGTGGAGATGAGGTGGTGACACCATTTATGACACAGACCATTAAGCTGCCAATGAGGCAGCAGATCTCAGGCTTTGGGGATTCTCTCCCCAGACTCCTCTCTTTCTGTTCCACACATTCCTCTGTCTTCTCGCTCCAGTCTGTTTCTTTGGTTTCTGCCACAATCTTCCCATCAGAGGAGGTTTTCAGCATGTAGCACATAGCAACACAATCCTCTGGTGGTCCATTCTCCATTGTGAGCTAATGAATCAAACACATCAGAGACACACAGCAGCACTGGGCAGTTTGTGAAATAGTCTCAACATTTCACCTATTTGATTCGTGTACCAAAGACACTAATTTGCCTTTTCTATTTTTTTTTTTTGCTTTTTCCTACGAATGTAACGCATGTGTCAATTTCCACTCCATTCTTTTCAAAATAAAACTACTAAGTTAGGTTTAGGAAAAGATCGACTTGGTTAGGCTTAGGCAACAGACTACTTCGTTAGCTTTAGGAAAAGATGGTAAGGCTTATTCCTTTATTCTCAGAACACAACCTCTTTCCTTTATTTACTATTATACACCCCTACACATATTACTAGTCATGCACTCAGAAATATCCTCTTATATGAAACATCACACTATATATATGTGTATATATGTATATATATATATATGTGTATATATATATATATATATATGTATATATACACAGCCCGGCTAGCTGTCTCCTACAGCTTCCAGTGTTTATGCTAAGCTAAGCTAATTGCCTCCTGTTACTTGCTCCATACTTTGCCCTCTAACTCTGTTAGAAAGCCAATAAGTGTATTTCCAAGGAAAGTTTTTAAAACAAAATACAGATAGTAGTAGTCAACTGCCATCTCATCACTTTTTTCCCATTTTATCTTTTAAGAAAGTTTTTAAGTCACTGTTGCCCCACACACACACACACACAATAAGTGCTCAGTGCAACTCACTGCAGTGTTGTGATTGGGCATGTGAAGGGGTCAGTCAATGCTGGGGTCCGGCAGCTACATGTTTCAGCCTGCTAGTTGTGCTGCTGTCTGGCCTGAGAAGCCTGAACCTTTGCTTCTCTGGACTGCGTTTTCTCAGCCGTTAAACTTTGGCTCATGAAAACACACTTTGACCCCAGCAACATGTTACAGAATGTGAAACATTCGGAGGGTAAACTCAAGTCATCTTGGCTTTTAGAGATGTTTTCTGTACTCTAACAGCCGACTGATGCCCTCTATCTTCCCTGAGGTGGATTAAAAAAAAAAAAATGAAAACCCTCCCAGTAGTTCATCGGCTGTAAAAAACATCAATAGATGGTGGCCAAACTGCTGTTATACCCTACAGCGTTACAGAAAGCTGGAGTATTCTGGGTATTACAGTCGGTGTGGATGGGAGCGTAGTATGTCCAACTTTCATGCAGTCTGAGTTTGTCTCCTGCAATTAATGTTTGCATTTTTATTAAAGGGACTGTTTGTAACTTCTTCCACGTATAAATCATTGCGTGTCGGTGTCCCATGAGCACTCACGTGTGGCTACGCTGTTCAGACTCAGACTCCAACACAAACTATGCGGAAGCACCAAAATGTCTTGGTTGTATCTAGTGAAGCCCGTCTGTTAAACAGTGTTGGCCGCGGTCGGAGGACGCGGAGGAGACCGTAGCTTTGGTCTCCAGGACCGGAGTCTCTGCTCCTCTGCTACTCTGCTCCTCTGCTCCTCTGCCTGCCTTCACTCACACACCGCGCTCCTTCTCTCTCTCTCGCTCCACCTCTCACGTGCATGCGCGCACACTCCACACTGCAGAAGAGTTAGTAGCTCTGAGAATATCTAGTGAATGTTCAGTGGACGTTTGTGCAGAAATAACTGCTGCAGCTCCTCCAGACCAACAGAGGTTTCCCGTGTCTTGTGAAGTGACGGGGCTCCGCAGAGAGAAACGTTATCGTCTCCGACCAAAACTCCGGCGTCTCCCCCGTTCCCTCTGGCCGCGGTCGGGAGGCTGAGGCAGGAAAAGCCAACACTAGGATCAGCATTGATTCATGGAGAGACCTTCGTCTGGTCAGCTAACATTACTGCCAAGCAGCTGAAATATAGAGTGATATTGTGCTTTTAGCTGACGTGTGTCGCTTCACTGTGTTGACCGATGCTCCTTCATGTCTATGTAGAGCGAGCACAAGCGCGAGCAACAGGACGCTGACTTTCGTTGACTTAACGGCCACAGGTGTCGCTGTTAACAAGACATTTCTGATTCTTACAAACAGTCCCTTTAAACTGATATTGATTTTTTAGATGTCTAAAACACGTTTTCCTGCTGCCCCCGTCCACAGCAGTACATTACTTTGCTCCCGTGCTGGTACTCCTGTCTGCTTCTCCAAACTCCCTCTACTGTAGGTAATACACTGACTGTGGAGAAGCACCTCATACAACCCCACTGAGAAACACCTGAACTATCTCTTTACTTGATACTACTAAAAGCAAAATAGTTAATACTCTAAAAGACTAAAGACGCCTGCTATCACTCAAGGATTACAAAATCCTTTCTTTCAACTCAGTAGCACAACTTTCAAAACAAAGAACAGTTTATGACACTACAGCGTGTGCTTACAATCAGCAGTCTGTAGAACTGTTGGAAGATAAACCTCGACAGTGTGAGCTGAGCACCGAGGCTGTTGAACACATCTAACTCCAAACAGCAGAGCTACAGTTGGTGTGAATCACTAAAGCCGAGGCCTCGACTGGAGGAATGTGCATGTAATCTGTCACGGCCCCTTGTAGTGCATCCTGGGAGCGTGAGTCATCAGACTCCATCTCCAGGGCTCAGTGTGACTCCCCGTGCTTCGCTGCCTACTGGTTTTTTATTTTTAGGTCAGGGATCTATTCGGTAACATCTCAGTCAACGCCAAGTCGCTCTGTTGTGTCCGTGTTGCCATGGAGACGAGCTCAAAGTGAGGACGGCTGTGAATTTGGAAAAAGTGATACAGTATCTTCGAGCACTGTCTGCTACTGTTCTCGTATTTAAGGTTCATCGTTTTTGACGTGATTTATACAGAATTTAAATCTAAAGTTTATGATCGTTAACATTTGAGTAAAAGGGGAAATATAAAATTAGCAGAGCCGGAAAAGAAATCAGAATACCAGGTAGCAGAAAAATGCATGTTTGAATACATTTTCTCCAACATGCCACGCTGGTTTAGGACTATCTTGCCTTCCTCGGGGAGCTATCGTAGGTGGTTGTTTCTGGTTTTCTTTATGTAAAATCCATCTATTAGTTGAGAAACTACAGACAAAGACAGTTAAAGGTCCCATATCATGCTCATTTTTTTCACATGTGTTTCTACTAGAACATGTTTACATGCTGTAATGTTCAGAAACACATTATTTTCCTCGTACTATTTGTCTGAATATACCTGTATTTACTCTGTCTGAAACGCTCCGTTTTAGTGCATTTCAACGGAATTGCAACGGAATTGCGTTGCCTGGCAACAGTTTGGGTCCATGTTTACTTCCTGTCAGCTGATGTAATTCACATACACTGTAACAGGAAATAAACTGGGACACATTTAGAATATTTACGTTTAAAACCGCGTAATGGTCTAAATATTGTATATTTGTGACATCACAAATGGACAGAAATCCTAACGGCTTGTTTCAGACGCACAGTTTCTGAATACGGGCTGTGGGTATTTCTCCGTATATTGAGCGTTTTGGTAGTTTAACAGTATTTATAAAGCACTTAAACCTGTTTTATAATGTAAAAGACCTGAAAATCTCACTTTTTACAATATGGGACCTTTAAACCCATTCTGTGGAGTTCAGTGAATTACATTTGTTCTCAAAAACGTAGATTTTTAGAGAATAATGTGATTAATTGCAGTTAAAAGAGGGATGCATAGATAGAAATTAGTTTCCATACTGTAGGTGTTAAGATATGGAAGACATATAAGTGTGTTTACAAATTTATGTTATTGAAAACATATTAAATACTTTATAAATGCGGCCAAGTAAATGTGTTTAGGTGGAGTTAACAGGCTCTCTCAGTAAAACAAACAGAGTGTACGCTAGCCTTTCATATTAGATTCAACGTTATAATTATTTATATGTAATTATCAGAACAATACGAACACTCAGGCTTCCTCATGATGTGGCTCAAAAGGTGAACTGCAGATATAAATGTTGAATAAAAGACTATGGAAGAAATTCTGCAACAGACATTTAAAATGATGAGCTTTTGTCCTCCAACACCAGAGTAGGAACAACAACTTACAGGAAAAACCTCGAATCACACACAGGGTTATGAATAGAAGACGGCTGATGCTGCTCCAAAGGCTTGAAAAGCAACAATATGTGTTCTTAAACACAAGAAAGAAGAAATAAAGGCATAGAAAGTGGCTCTAACTGGGATATCAAACCATCAACAGAAGTGTACACCCAGAACCTGAACTTCAGTAACCTCCTGACAGAGTGTGGTTCAGAGGGAGGGTGTGTGTGTGACAGATAAATGGGGAGACAAACCCCTGGACTGTTGTAAATCCTGCAGATATAAAGGCTTGAGGCCCAGCTGCAGCGGAGGGCCTTGACAGCAGGAGAGCCGCTTATCAGCCAAACCACAGAGGCCGCGCTGCTATCACTTCAAGCCCTGAAAAAATGCAGCGCTCAAGGGCAGCGCCGCGCTCCATCCGCCACGTCAGTTCCCACCATAAATGCTCCCATTCATCCCGTCGCCATGAGGACCAAAAACTCTCCCTACTACTTGAACAAAACACTGAGCGATCAATACTTTGAAACAAGAAGGGTTCAGTGTCACTTAAATCGAAAGAAAGGAACAAATAAAAGCTTTGAAAAATAGCCAACATGTTTGCCTGTTAACCGTCACCAAGAAGTCGGGACGCAGGTGAGCGTTTTCTAACCAGGAAACATCTGACAAGAGACCTCTTCAATTAAAAAAGGCTGAACTTTAGACAACGTTAGCAGGTCGGTCTTAAATCTGAAGAACGCAATTAACACTTGCAGCTGGTGATGAAGGACTCTTCTCTCACCGAGTCTTTCTAAATGTTTCTTTGGACCGACCCCTTTGATTTGCATTCAGTCTCTAAAGTGAATAAGATGAGACCTCTCCGGGAACTTTGCTCAAATAACGTAGCTGCTAAAAAATGCAGAAAGGGCTTTTTGCAATTCAGTCAGGGTTGCATTCTTTCAGCAGAGTATCGGACTCCAGCAGCTGAACAAGCCACGCCGTGTTGAACTGGATCCTGAACGTCGATAAGAAGCTGTGAGTAAATGAGAGGGAATTCCCTCAGAAACATTCCTTCAGCCTGACTCAGAGCTTCTTCAGAGCTGCTTCATCAACCAGATCGGCACCGTCCTGGTTACAAACACACAGGAAGTGGCTTCTAAAGATAGGCAGACCCTGGCTCAGGAAATAGGATATTTTGGGGGAAAATTACAGACAAAAGATGGTTAAAAAAACGCAGCTAAATGTTGTTAATTGCTCGCAGGAGAACGCTGCTTCATTGGAAATCACTGACTCCACCTTCATGTAATTCCTAACTCTGTGATCTCCTGAAAAAAAATTGGATTATCCTCAGTTGATCTCTTCCACTCCTTGTGGACGCCGGCGACCTTGTATGACTTTACTTTCTTTCAGAGGCTGTAGCAGGTTTTAGAGCTAAAGTGAGGGTGCTGGTATCATATGAAACTAGAAAACTTAAGGCCCAGACACGCCAACCCGACATCAGAGAACTAGCAGCGACAAAGGCCGACTGTTGCGTCGCCTCACGTCTCCTTTGTCTTTGCCAAAAAAGTTGCACTCGAACACACCACAAAGACGACAGCCGACGGCCAGTTAGCACGTACGTTTTACTCCTGCGTGAGAGGAAATAACTCTCCACACCAGCAGGCGGCGGTAGTCTGTATTCATCATTCAAAAAGCGAAACAGGAAGACCGAGGACGGCGGATATACAAGCCGTTGCTATGATACGTACATGAAACAAAGCCGACCATTTTCACACCACTCTCACTCATCACTTAGCTTCATTCCAGATGTTCATGTCGCTGTGAAAATATCCGTGCGTTGGAACGATCAGATGAGATGAAGATGGAAAATGTGTGCGCACCCTTGACTTTACTCGTTGGCTTGCTTTCCTCACTTCCGTTTCTCTTCTCCTGCACTGATTCGTTGAAGCTGAACAGACAATCGGAGTGATTTCTCACACCGACGAGCTCTGCCACCGATTCAACATTCTGAATCGGCCGAAAAACCAACGACACGGGCAGAATAGAGCCGACAGTGCGGGAAACACCGAATAAACTAGGCCGACAGACGCTCAACGACGGCCCCAAACTGTCTGACGGCCGACCGTTGGCTTGGTGTGTCAAGGCCTTTAAGGTATCATCATCGGTAACAACCATGTCATGCTAGCTTGTCGGGAAGGAGGATAAATAACGCTCCAAATTTAGGCACAATTTTGGCGTGGGAAAAACATTTCCATAAAAGCTTTTTTCGCATCTGCAGCCAAAGGCCACACACTACACACTAAAATATTGATATTCGATACCATTTTTAATACCACAGGGAAAAATGTACACAACATTGAGGGAATAAAATGTGTGATTTTCATTAAAAGATAAATAGAGGTGTGTGTGTGTGTGTGTGTGTGTGTGTGTGTGTGTGTGTGTGTGTGTGTGTGTGTGTGTGAGTGTGAGTGTGTGTGTGTGTGTGTGTGTATGTGTGTGTGTTCTTCTCTCCATCACATATGCTGGACATCCCATATGTGAGCTCATAATTGTTTGTGATCAGTTGCTGATTGAGATGAGCAGCCCCTCAGCCAGCTGGCCACTCGCCTCATCGTCAGGAACTAACTGGTTTAGAAATTCAAAACAGATGGTAGAGAGAATGAGAAGATGCAGACAAGGGTGGAGTTCCCTTTCTTCAACAAAAACATATTAAGATGCAATTTAGAAAGTGGCATCGTGAGGAGGTTTTTAATATCACCGCACTTTAAAGCCCACAGCCATCCACCGGCACCGTCGTAGTGAAAGGATGGATTATGAACCGCAGCTTGTTTCCAGCACAGATCCCCATAGATAGATATTATCAGCAGACTTTTGTTTGGGCCATTTTTCATTCCCAGTCGCTCCACGATAAACTGCACTGCAGCCACAGCTGCAGCAGCATTGTTGCTGCTTTTCATCAAGCCTCTTCCAGCGTCCACCTGCAGGCTCTGATTCTAGGAGGTCTGTCATTGTGACTCTGTGGACTTTCAAGTTTAGATTCTGGATGTCAAACATCACCATCATTTTCTACAAATCTGTTTACTTAATTTGTCTGGCTGAAATGGCATAATGGCTGATAAGACTTACATAGTTACTCCAGACCAACTTTTACTTTGGTTTGGTTTTCTGACCATGTTGAAAGTCTCATCCCCCATTCACAAAAAGAGGAAATTATTTGAGATTGACAACCAAATCAAGCATAACCAAGCAAATAATACCTATGACTCTTCACTAGACCTCATATTGATCCTCTTGAGGTCTGTAGTTGTAATGTTGTAGGTCTAACCCGGAGACCTGGTGATCAGAATTACGTTGAGACTGTTTCATAACCATTTTAAAGTTTCTCGAAGTAACTCTAATCTCTTGAGATTTTGACCACTAAAAACATTTAAATCAGGAGTTCCTTCATTTAGAGTGACCAATAATGTATTACACAGTGCACAATAATATAAATAGTAAAGAGTCTTTGGCGATTAGACCCCATCGTGATGTAGTATATTAAAGGGGGTAGTGATGCTGTGGTTAGTTCAGAATATTCCCCCTGGAGTCTAGACACTGGTGGTGGTGGTGGTGAACGGAGTTGCTGAAGATCCGATGATGGGATGTAGAGCAGGACTGGGCACTGAATATGATGTAGACTGGAGGCAATGGGGTGGAGGCGGGTGGCATCAGTTCGTACTGCAATGACAACTAACAGAAGAGAGAGGAGAACAGTTTTAAAATTTGATGGCAACGATATGATTGGCTCAGGGAGATCGTGACAGAATCTGGTTGGTTAACACCTGTAGAGTGAACACCCGTAGGGAGTTAGGTGATGGAGTAGGAGCCAGAGAGAGAGAGAAACGAGAGATTTGAGAATGAATGAGAGCGTAAAGAGAGTCCTGACTGAACTTCCGCTAAGCTTCATTTCCCGCAATGAAACTGATTGACAGTTTGTGGCGGTGATGTGCCAAGAAATGTAGCAGCGCACCAACAAAGGCAAGGAAGAAGAAGAAGACAGCTAGCATGCAAATATGAATGTAAACAATGCAGGTTTCAAATTATTCTAAAAATTGTCTCTGAGAATGTGTTATGAGAAAGGACATGCATTTAGTTTATTAGACCTCGAGGATATAGGAAGTGAGATTTCGTGAGAAACAGTGAATGTAAACATAACTTTGTTTACAAAAAAACTTGGGTACCTTTAACTCTGACCCAGGCACTAAGAATCTTAAAACTTATTTTCACATTAAAAGCACATACTGACTAAATGAACTGATGTGATTCACTCTACACATGAAATATGCCAACTATATGAATTTAAACTAGAGTTGTCAGTGACCTTTAACTTTAGTACAGCTAAATAAAGCTAAATACCAAACAGCTCACAGAGTTTTAACAAGTCCTGGCTGCTTAAGAGAATGTGACCTTCTGCTTTGTTCCAAGTGGAAAGATTGCACTGCGAACATCTCACACTAATGGACCATCAACATTACCACAATAGCAGGAGAATGGTAACCTTCTAAGTGCTGCATTGGGGGTAAAATAGCAGCAATCTTTGTTAATGATGTCATTTTGAATGACGCAGAGCACAGGCAGCCGAGGATTAATGCAACAAGGAGCAGACAATGGTTTGATATCTGAGGAGCGATGTGAGAGGCACGGCAGGACACTGGGTTATCTCGGGTTATTCAAGAGGGGACTGGAAAAAAGGGTTGTTCCTGAGGGGCTTCTTTTACCTGATTTGTCAGCTGATATGATTACCCTCGAGGATGGCCGGCAGGGCGCTGTTTCATGCTGTGACCATGGCAACAGTCACCAAAAGTGGTGGAGCATGGAAAGGCGGAGAACAGTGTGCGGAGACGAATGTGGAGCAGAGAGAAGAAAGAAAGAAATGAGAAGATCTGTGACTAGAACAGAGATTGTTTAAAATTGCGTTAACATTGCAGAGATCAGAGCATATAGTCCGAGATCCAGCGGAGTCTAGGGGAAATTAAGATCTGCAATGTTGAGAGTGGGTTACCAAAGCTATGTCTACAACCTATCCTGCAGGACACAGGTACAACAAGAGACTTCTGAAAACCCCTGGAAGAGGTTTTTGTTCCTCAAAAAGTCTTTTGTGAATGTATTTTAAACATTATAATAGTTTTTTTTGAGGGTCTGCGACAAGGAAGTAGAATATATTCAGTGAACTTTGTATTCAAGTTTGAACAAAGAGGAAGAAAAAAGCAATTGTGTTGGCAAATGTTTCACTTTTATGCAATATTTGATTGTGTATGTGTAAAAATTCTCTGCAGAAGAGTCAATGGTTCGTGCTGTATTCACATGTGTTGACCGGATTGATCCGAATGTTGTGAATCTTTCATGTGATGCACAGGTGGAGGCAGGAAGTGATGCCCCCTCAGAATCTAAGCTGGACCAGAGGGTGACGTTGCCGGCAGAGAACGGACTGAGCCACACACCCATCATCGCCCCGAAACCCCCGTCGCTGGTCGGCCACCAGCCCCAGTCTGCAGGTGCTGTATCAATAACATGCCTGCAACTCCCATCATCACATTTTCCTAAAATGTAATTTCTAAAAAATAGCTAAAATGTCACCTGAAGTGCTTTGTAAATTGCACTGAAATTTAAATGTGCACTGTTCTTATTATTTCTTTATTTATTATGTTGAAACATCTTATTCACTTCAAGTAACACATGCATGAACATTTTTGTTAAACATTAGAATTACATGATCATTTGCAGAAAATATGCCTTTTTACCAAATGTATCTTATGTTGATTGGCTCTAAATTTAGATTTTCTGGGGGATTAAAACAACTCTTCACATAAATGTTACTTGACCCCCAGACCATATAATTTATATATAACAAAACAACATGTGAGAATACTTTCTCTGTTGTAAATACACAAATCAGAACCATCTCAGAGAAGTTCAGTTAAAGTTAACTGTACAACTAACTGGCAAATCAACATGTGAACTTGTTTTTAACATGCAGGCTCATTGAAACCAGCAGTGAAGACTGAAGACATCATTCAGAGTGTCCTCACTGGTAAGGTTATGTTCTCAAACTTCCACAAGCACTCACTCATATATCTGTGGTTATTATTATTCAGACACAAAGACTGGTCCTGTACATGATACATGCCTTTAAGCATAATCCTGTGAGTATATAGATTTTTGATTGATATACTTTGTTTATGTATTCATGATTTATGACAATTCATATAAATGACTATTATGGTATTCATTTTGCAAGATAAAAGCAATTTTTATACTTAATAATTAAGAGCTATCATAACCCTAGAAATAATTTTGATAACTTAATAAGTCAGTCTTATGCAAATTAATTATTTTTGTAATTTTAAAGATGTTTTTTTTACCAGAAATGTACAATGTATTTCCATACAAAGACGCAAATGGCACATTATCACTTGTTTAGGACTTGAAACTCAAAGTGTAAGACTTGGGACTTGCCGGTCTCGACTTGGGACTTGAGTGCAAAGACTTGAGCCTTACTTGTGACTTGCAAAACAATGACTTGGTCCCACCTCTGGTATAAACTGATTTGCATCTGACAGCTAAACTAAGTTTTAGAACATGACCGTCACCCTTTCTCTTGCTCACTTTTGTCACCTGTCATCTTCTGTTGGTCCTCCATTCCTTGCCTTCAGAATTAGAGGCTCAGACGGTGGAGGAGCTGAAGCAACAGAAGGGCTTTGTCCGAGAGCAGAGGAAGCAGTACAAGGAGATGAAGGAGCTGGTTCGGAAACACCACCGCAAGACCAGCGAGCTGATCAAGGAGCACACGGCCCGTGTCTCCGAGCTGCAGAGCCAGGATCAGCGGCGGCGCTCTGTCCTGCAGAAGAGCCACAAACGAGACGGTAAGAAAAGGTAGGTAGCCCTCCTCTTCTCCTCTTCACACTGTCCTACTATTGGTTTCCCTCTTCACCTCTTTCTCTCACTGTTGCTCTGTCTGTCATCAAAGGAAATCCACCAAAAACACATCAACACAGTTAAGAAAAAAATGTAGACACAGTTGAGATATTTCCAGCGAAGCTATGGTTAGCAGTAAACCTTTTCACTACATAAAATAAAAAAAAGAGAGGGTTTTGGCTGCGTCGGTGACAGCTGTGGCCAGAGGCTTTATGTTTTCGGGTTGTCTGTCTGTACGTACGAACGTCCAGTCCATTCTCGTGAACGCGATATCTCAGGAATGCCTAGAGGGAATTTGTTCAAATTTGGCACCAATATCCACTTGACCTCGAGGATGAACTGATTAGATTTTGTTGGTCAAAGGTCACAATGACCTAATAAAACACATTTTTGGCCATAACACAAGAATTCATACGCTAATTATGACAATTTTACACAAATGTCCAACAGGATAAAATGATGAAGTGATGATATTTTGGACAGACATGGATGTAAACTGCAACTTGACTGGTTGGCGGAGACATACAAGCGCAAGGCGGTAATTCTAGTTTCCATAGACCAGAACTCAATGACATGTTACATTTTGAATAAACGCATGGCTCTCACTTTCTAAAAAACATATAGGGAACTTTATTCTCTCTCTGTTGTTGCTCTGTTCATTTGCATACACTTTACAGTGTTGGTGTGTATGTGTAGCTTACAATTTGTCAAGCTACTGTACGTCTCTTTGGATAGTTGAAAGTCATTCTGGGAAATAAAGTAAATTACTATCTGAAGGAATAATAGACGAGGCAAGTTCAAGGAAAGTAGAAATATCATAGGAATTAAATAACAACACTACACATAGTGTATATACGGTATAATGTATGAATTTCCTTCATGAATGAATTCTCCTTTCCTTCTCTATTCCTTTTTTTCTGCCTTCCATCTACAGAAACACACAAAACATCATGCCCTTTTAAATACATACTAAAATCCACTGCTGCATATTGTATTGCTCCAAAACAAACAGAACAGGGCAGACATCACCTTCTTCAGAAACAAAAGAAAGCCTGAGCTATGTGTAGAATAAGAATGTGTGGATAAGGCTTGCTCCAACCCACTGGGACTCGTTCAGGGCCCTGAGGAGTCCATCACACACTGGTACTCAGCACACAGCAAAGATTACGGTCCTCTCAGCCAGTGTGGACCGCAGAGGGCCACTGCATTAGACAGATAACACGTTTCAACCACTTTACTTCAAGGTAGAAGATAAGTGCTCCCCCCTAACGACATTATAAATCAATGTTCATAGTACCATTCCCGTTATAGACATTTTATTTTCTATAAAGATGCATATCATGAATTTACAATGTCCAGTTATAAAAGGAGTTAGGACCACTGCACTGAAAAAGAAGGAGGTATTTTAATTTGCGGATGTTCCGTTTGTGTGTGTGTCTGTGTCTCCAGTCGGTCCGAACACTCCCTGTCGACCCTGGATCACGAGCTGTGTGAGCTGGATCAGGAGTCCAGCAAGAGGCTTTCAGAGCTGAAGGAGCAGCAGCAGCAGCAGCTCCTCACACTTCGCCAGGAGCAGTACTACAGCGAGAAGTACCAGAAACGAGAACACATCAAGCAGGTGCTCACAAACACACACAACAAATACACACACATGTAGATGTGGGGGCAGCTGTGCTGGCTAGTGGTTAAAGGGTAACTTTGGTATTTTTCATACCTGGACCTTATTTTCTCAGTTTTTGTGTCTAACTGATTAATCGAGACAACAATTTCTGAAATTGGTCCAGTATTGAGGGAGAGCGCTGTAAACGGCAGCCGCTAACGGGCTGCAATATGGTGCTATTGGGGCAAGCTGGAACCGTCATTTACGTTCACTAAAAGTGCTTGTTTTCACCATGACAGGCTCTGATTGTTATCATAAGTGTCTGACATTACGGAAAGAGTCTCGCTCAAGGAGAAGTCTTGTTGTGAATCTGGAGAGGTGACTTGTTGCAGGAAGACAACGGTGGAATTGTGGAATATATCCATGGTGGGAACGTGAGTGCCAGCCGGGCAGTTTGTTGTGTTGTTGTACAGAAAGCCTAACTTAGTGTTATCTAAAAGATTTTCAATGTCATGGCTGAATATTTAGATGATTTCGACAATATGGATGAGGACTTTGAATTCGATGGCTGCCCGTATTTATTTGAGCCAGAGTATACGGATATTCAGATTTTACGAGACTTCTCCTTGAGCGGGACTTGGACACGATAACAAACAGACCGGATCAAGTGAAAGGTAATAAAATGGTTTTATTTCTCTGTAGGGTCCTTTCCATAATGTTGCCAGACACTTATAATAATAACCTGAGCCTGTCAGCGGCAAAAACAAGCACCTTTAGTGAACGTAATCTTACAATGACACAGCTCACTTGCCCTCTTAGCTCATTTCTCTGCTGCTAGTTACAGCGTTCTCCCTCAATACTGAAACTATTTAAAAAATTGTTGTCCCCATTAGTCACTTAGTTACCCTTTAAGTCAGTGGTCCTCGAATGACAGGTGGGGCGGGCGTAAACGGGGGAAAATGTGACGGGCAATTAATATTTTGACGTCGGAATCTTTTTCACGGTGGAACAATAAACAAATTGGCTCTTTATATATCCATAGTAGCAATGTGTTCATTCAGACAGGTAGTCTGTTTACAGAATGGACAGATATTTGACAGGGACAAAAAAGAAAAACAGACGAAGCTTCGGAGACGAACAAAACAACGTGCTCATCTGACGGTAATCAAAAGAAAATATGACAAAGTAGGGCTGCACCAAGTAATTCGAAGCTTCATTCATAAAATTGACATTCTAATTATTATTAAACTTAAAGAAACATTAGCCTACTTTCCACCTTCTCTTCCCTCCTCTCCCTCAAACACAGACAAAGGAAGTGACGCGGCGTCTGTCTCTGTAATTGCCTCAGTCCTCAGTCCAAAAGTCTGAATTTATTGAAAAAAGACAGATTGTGTTATTTCCAAAATTCAGTACATGTTTTTATCTAACGAAATAGTCTGCTTGAGTCCATATTTTTAGTCTTTTAGCCTTTCAAAAACAACTGTTTCACTGCAGTTAAAAACTGCACACACACACACACACACACACACCTGTAACGGGGCGGTCTAGCAGCAATCCAACAGCACCATAAATTACATTTATATAACTATAAATAATAATGAAGGCGGTGGGAGATGAGAAGAGACCAGTGTGTATTTTATGTCGGAAAACTCAGATGAGTTATGAGACCTAACAAATTCAGAAGATATTTAGAAACATTACATCCCAGTCACATCAATAAAAAAAGTGGCTTGATAAAGTTTAGCCCTCATCCAACCAACCTATTTAACATACTAGGGCTAACGACTGAATAAACTACAGTATAAGAAACAACCATCATAGGAAAATGGTTACTTATTTCTTCTCAAAACATTATTAGTTATATAATTAATGTCATCTGAAGGAAAACAGAGAATTATTATCATTTTAGGAAAGTTACAGTTAATTTGCATATTGGAAGGGGGGTGAAAATATTTTTATTCCTCCAAAGGGGGGAATGATAAAAAAAATGTTTGAGAACCACTGCTTTAAGTAAATAGTAACAGGACTGCAACAAATCTGCCTTACTGACAATATGGTGTATGGGCAAATCCATTGGAAAGGCCATTTGCATGCAGATGCAATGCTCCAATTCACTTTAGGCCCTTAAAACGATTTTGCATTTTACTGTACTGAAATGGTCTAATGAATGGAAAATCTATAATAAGATTCATCTCATTTCTGCTCCAGACAAAACTTTGCTGTTCCCCAAAGGCCCATGAAGTATATTTTTAATTATCGGTACATACTGAACATATGTGGTTGGAAGACTAAAAGCCCTAGTTCACTTGTCATATTTCCTGTCATGTCTATACATCTGTTAGCTGCCTATTTATGGCCACCACACTTGTAGCTAATTTCATACTCGTCTCTACTGAACTTGAGTGACAGATTGATTATATAAACATACATAATGTTAACAAGCATGTACTGTATGTAGCAGTGGGATAAAAAAAAACACACATACAGGAGCTTGACTTGACTTGTGTTGGACTGGACAAAGTGCTGACTGTCTCCTGCTATCCCAGAGCTCAGAGAGGCTAACACAGACCAATGACTAAACAAATGAATGAGTGAATGCTGCTGTAAACTCCAGGTCACCCCCCTTTAGGATATTACAGCCGCTATTCTGCTGCCTGTGCACATGCTCTGTTGTATGGTGTGGAAAAATGAATGTCTTCTGCTCCAGTACACCTGCACAGTGAGCACAGCTGAGGTTTATTCAAGCAAAAGACAACAAGCGTAATGGAGATTGTGTTGTCTCCCTCATCTGAATGTTGTTTAATTATGATCTCAACAAATGTAGCTTGGATTAAAGTGAAATATTGATTAAAATGATCAAGAGCAGATGTTTTTCTGTTTTGTTCTTAGTGTCAAATTACGACTCTCTCTTTGTCTCTTTCTTTCTCTAGCTGGTTGAGAAGCTGACCACTATAGCAGAGGAGTGCCAGAGCGCTCAGCTCAAAAAGCTCAGAGACATCTGTGAGAAGTAAGACTGTGTTTAGCATACAGCACGCACACACATTCACACAAACACAAGGAATCATTCTTTCAATATCTTCCTCTTTCTCCGTCTCACCATCTTCAGAGAAAAGAAGGAACTCAAGAAGAAAATGGACAAGAAAAGGCAAGAGAAGATCAACGAAGCCAAATCTAAAGACAAGAATGTGACAGAGGAGTAAGTATTTGAACATTCATAACTAACAGTAAACAGTGCTTGCAGGTTGTTATACTGTATTTGTGCGACCACTAGATGTCACTAAACTCTAAAGATTTAGCTCTGTTGGGACCGGTTGCTTGGTTTGACTGTTGATTCTTCCCACAGAGAGAAGCTGGAGATCAACAGATCGTTTGTCAACGAGGTGGTGCAGTACATCAAACGGGTAAGACAGGATATAGGCTATGGTCTGATAGAAAATGTATGGTCCATAATGATCATCACCAGATAATACACTAATAATGCAATTTAGTTCAAAACATAATTAAAATGTGTACTTACTCCTGATACACTACTACCTACAGCAGTGGTTCCCAACCTTTCTCCTTAAAGGACCCTTTTTCTGTCATTGAGTAATCTGACGCCCGCTGACTAAGTGACAGATTTTATGGTTATATCATATTATATTCAATACATAACAATAACAGTACAGAACAGCTGATAAACTGTACAATTAACCCAAATAGGCACAATAACTGCCGGATTTTTTTGTAGAATGAGCGATTTGGGGGAATTTTGAGCAGATCATTTCCTGTGACTATTGCATTGGAGATGAGTTTTCCTTTTATTTTTAGGAACTTTTAATACAATTCTCTGTTTGTATTATGTATTTCTTTGAATTTTTAATAATCATTCATACTTAATAGGCTTCTTTTTTGACAAATGTTCTTCTCCCTGACGCTTGGCCACTGTTCCATTAGCTCTTAGTTTGTTTTAACTGCGTACTTTTCTAATGCAGAACGAGGCTGTTTAACAGAGAGGGAAGGCTCTGTGAACATAGCTTGTGTTCAGGTCTTCACCAGGCCCCTTATCCTGTTTATATCTTAAATAATAATTCAAACTTTAAATAGAACAATTTAATTTTGTTTTCTTCACAGAAATAAATTAAATGCTGAGATATAGACCAACTGTATATATTTTTTTAAAACCACTGACCTACAGTACTAAACATTTGTGAGTACAGTAATATTTCTGATGACATGCAAAAACCTTATAGTATCTGTGTGTTTGTGTGTGTAGTTGGAGGACGCACAGAGTAAAAGACAGGAGAGACTACTGGAGAAGCACAAGGACATCCGCCAGCAAATCTTGGACGAAAGGCCAAAGGTAAGACATCTATTAAGAAAATGTTAAATGAACCTGAAATGTGAAATAACTCTTGATTTGTGACGTGTTTGTTGATACTGTACACTCTGATATTTTTTCATGTATTTCATCACATGATCACCCATAGCGCATTTTTTAAGTTACTGGTCTGTTGCATGGCAGGTTCCACAGTCAGGGTGTCCAGGGTGCACAGCTCGGCATGTCTTTGAATCGTTGCATGTGGAAAAAAAAAAATTAAAAAGACTATTTCCGAGTATGAACTGGTGTGGCTACAAATGGCGATCCAGCATCAGACATTTTAAAAATTTAAATAGATATGTTATTTGGTTGGTTGGTTGTTCTGGCCACGCAGAATAAATACATAGATTTTACACTGACCTTGGGTCAGTATTGTGCTCTTTAGAACATTGATGGACAACATGGATGTTTCATAAGCTGTGGCTAGAAACATAACTTTGGTTTACTGTGACTATATTGTCTTTGAACCAACCTACATATCTAACTGAACACTGTTCATTTACACCACTAGGGGGCGACCTGGCCCAGGTTTAGTGAGATATGGCTCTGGCACTTTAGTGCATGATTGTATGATGACCTTCAAATACAAAAAAGTAGTTGAGTGTTTTTTTCCACTTCGATATTTATGCTGATATCAGAATATGTGTTTGAATACCTAAACCTGCTTCACTTCATGTGATTTCATACAGTTTAAACAGTATTGGTTATGTGAAAGAGTTGCTTGGTTGTTTATTAGAACCTTGCTGTGGCTGCATCAGTCCTTGGCTGTCGTTACTATTGCGATACCTGGAGTCAAGATGTAATACCATCATACCACTCTGCTGTATGCAACATTCACATGGGTGGGTTTATTGTGCCCATGGGAGTTTTAGCATGACTGCTTTTTATATATGAGTTGATCAGTTCCCAACTTTGCCATTGTGACCTGTCATTGTAGGACACTTGTGCAGCTGAAGAGCATGGTAAGACCATCGTTGCATCCCAGTTTCCAGTATTAATATAGCATCAGTGTGGCAGTATTAATATGCAAGCTTTTATACACCTGGGCCACTGACTGGCAACAAGTGACTGCGCATTGCATCTCTGTTATGGCTAAGACCTGCCAAGCATTACAACAATGCAGAATACTGTTTTGCAAATATGTGTATTTTTTCTGCAAGAACGACAAATACAATGTGGCTGTATTGCTGTAAATTTAGGTGTGATCTGCACAGCATGGAAGCATAACAATATAGCAGGGACAGCAGATTGGCCTGCGTTTAGTGAGATCACACCCCAGTCGGAAGTGCTCGTATTTGATCCCCCGTGTCGATGTGTCCTTGAGGAATCATCCTAGATACCAACCAGAGGGAAAGAGCTTCACCATTTTGGGTTGCCGATAAGGTATATCAAATCAACTTAACAATATGTTCTATTAAAAGCATAAATGACTCAGGCACTATTGTAACACGCACTGTTGCACAAGGATCTCCGTACCCTATCAGGATGCATAGTTGTCTCTCTTGTAAGATGTTTGTACTATTACACTAATTATGGACATGTAGTTTGTGATGTTCATAACGCAAATATAATAACTTGCTGTACTAGCACATCCACTAAACACAAAGGTAGTAACAGTCATGTCTCTTCTCTTCTCTTCTCTTCTTGATTTTTAAAGGGGACCTATTATGCTTTTGTGCTTTTTCCCTTTCCTTTAGTGTGTTATATAGTTTTTTGTGCATGTAAAAGGTCTGCAAAGTTACAAAGCCCAAAGTCCGCGCTAAAGGGAGTTATTCTCCCTCACAGAAACACTGCTCCTGAACTGCCTGAAACGCCTTGCTTGAAGTCCCTCCTTTTCTAATGTGATGATGTCACTAAGTAACACATTTGCATAATATAATACTGCATAGCGGCTAGTTTGGCACGCTCTCAAACAAAGCTAGTTAGAGCGGAGCTGGAGCGGAGTCCGAAGAGTTTCGTTCGGTTGACCAATCACAACAGAGTGGGCCAGCTGACCAATCAGAGCACACTGGGCTTTTCGGGAAGGGCAGGAGCTCAAACAGAGCGTTTCAGACAGAGGGTGAAAAGAGTTGCTGCAGCACAGCCGGTATGAGAAAAATAAAGCGTTTTTTGAACATTAAAGCATGTAAACATGTTCTAGTAGAAACCCCAAATACAAGTATGTACCTGAAGATACGCATAGTAGGTCCTCTTTAATCTAATGCAGTACTAACCATATTGCAGCAGATTGCCGGTGTAATCAAGATTAGCTCTGCTTGCCAAGGAGACACTCCGATGTGATCCTCCTGTCATGTTTTTACCCTTGATGTCAAATGAAGAGCATAGTGTGCATTCACCATTAATGAGGTAGGGTGCTTTTTCAAAGACAGTCATAAATCAAAAGTGTTTTGTTGGAGACAGCTCCAGAACCGCCCACTCTCGGAGTGACAGCTCCTTGTTCCTTTGAAACCACTTGGAGTTGAGTGTGAGAGGTGCAGTATAGACGCCTAGCCCAATACCGCACATTCAGTAGGTCTTCTGCATTTTTCCACAAAACTGCAGTATGGAGAAATCAGTGAGCTAAAATGCTCACCCGAGTGTAGTGTGTTAAATACAGGAGTCAGAGAGGACTGTGTTTGCCTTGTTAACCACCTGCTTGATGTGTAAATCATTCAGGTTATATTGAACTCCTTTTAATGTGTTCCCATGGTGACCTTCATCATCTTTTCATAGTTGCTAGAGCATTCATGTCAATAACACCAGAATTACAATGATTTCAAAGTCACATAAGCTGCATGAAAGAGGATCATCAGTGTGTAATCAGCGTGGAATTAAGCAAGTTTCCTCAGATGAGAAAAAGAGACGCTGCCGTTTCCTCTTGCTGATCACTTCAGTGTCCCAATCAGATTTCATTCTGTTAGCAACCGTCGTTTCCCACAAAATTGTAACTGATTATCCATCACCTAACCCGCTGTCGCAATCACTTCTCTGAATCGACATCCGGACATTGGCAAATTTAATTCCCTTGAGGAAAGGCCATTACATAGTAATCAACCATCTCATCGCAATATCTGTTCTGCAATCTATATGCAAAATATGCAAGAGATGTCAGAGGACACGACTCTTGCGACAGCTAGCAGAGAACGCTCAGGATTAATGTTTGTTAAAAAAATTCAGGATGCTACCCACAATGCTGGAATAACAACTAAAGTTAAGGATACATTTCTGTGTGGGATTATGTGCCTAAAGGATAGATTGGATTTTTTGAAGTGGGGTTGTATGAGGTACGTATTCATAGTCAATGTTTTATGTACAGTAGGTGGCGGTCGGCACGCCCCCAGTTTGAGGAGGCAGACAGGAATACCGGCACAAAGCAATGTACCTTTTGTGGACAGGAAAATGTATTTTAGCCACCTAAAATAAAGGCTCACCTAAAAAAATCAATATCCGTTAAAGTGTACGCTATATTTCGAATATTTTCTCTACTTTACCTTGCCGTCAGACAGCTCTTTCTGACGGGAAAACTGAAACCGTTATCTATGATCTCTTCAAAGCCACCAGATTCCATTGACAAAAACAGTAATTTTACCTCATAGAACATGGGAGTTGCTGGACTACCGCTACCTCAATCGGTTAGTTTGTTTGTGTTATTGTGTGAATTTGGTGAATCCGAACTAATCCTTTAAAACACCAAAGTCACAAAAATAATACAAACAAGCTAACCGATCGACGCAGTGGTAGATCAGCAACCCCCGTGTTCTGCGAGGTAAAATTTTGGTTACGGTCAAAGGAGTCTGGTGGCTTTGAAGAGAGCATAGATGGATATAACGGCACACATAAGATAGATAGATAGATAGATAGATAGATAGATAGATAGATAGAGAAAGCATTAGTGAATTCTAGAAATCAACAAAATAAGAACAAATCGTGGATACAAACAAAAGTAAGAGAACATTTGTTCATTTATCGCATCATACAGGAGGCCCATTGTGTATCTACCTTAGCTGCTACCAACACTGTTAAGTTCATCAATGCCATAACCAATATCATTTGATCATCAATACAATGTGACTCTCGTAACATGTCCAGGTCAGTTCTGTCAATATAGCCTCAGAGAGTTAACATGAGCCCAGCTCTTTGCACACATGCTTTGGACAGCACCCCCGCTCCCCCAGCAGCACTTACATGTTAGTGAGTTAAGTCTATTTTCCAGCTCGGCCTAATAGCATTTGGAAATGTCCTTGAGCTAAACACTGAATCCAGAACTGCTCCCAACGAGCAGGTCATTGGCTTGCATGGCAGCTCTGATACCATCTGTGTGTGTGAGTGTGATGAATATGAACCATTGTAAAGCACTTGGCTCTCGTAATCGAAGCTCTTTGTGAATGCAGTCCATTCACCGTGGTTAAAACTCCCCAAAATGATATGTGAGGCAAAGGGTTGTTGAAGCAGCTCTTTATTAATGATTCAGTCCTTGGATGAATGTAAACAACAACAGACAGACACATAAACATAGAGAGCATTATGGGCTGAAAGACAGGATGTAGAGAGCTCCAATGGGGGGCTAATGGATGATGGCATAAATAACCAGGGCAGGGGTAATATAAAAATACTTTTGTTGTGTGTCTCTACGTTTGATGTGTGTGTGTGTGTGTGCCTTCGTCTTCATGAATCGGAGAGAGGAAGATGCAACATACTTTATCTCTCACACACAGTTCTGACCCAGTTTCTCCATTGGGCTCAGAGCAGCCACTAATGGACATCTATAACTATCCCTGGTGGAGACCCTGAGAGCTGAGCAGCCCACTACAATGGTAGTTGCGTGTGTATGTGTGTGTACACACATGCATGTGATATGCCAACCTAAAATCTAGCAACAGTATCTCTGCTATGCAAGTAGGTAAATAACAGCTGCTTAGTACAAAGCCTTGATAGGTATTATTTCCAAACAATTTGTTGCTGAAGGGGGGTGAAATGTTAGAGATATGTTGCTCTGACTTCAGCATTATTAGGAACCTCTGACTTGTGTTAGTAAGATTCTGAAGTCCTAGTTTCTGATAGTTTGAGGATCACATATTAAATTGAATAAGTAGGGAGAGAAAAAAATAATAATAAGAATAACTTTAGGTCTGTCAAAGTTAATGCGCTAATAACACGTTAACGCAAATTTGTTTTAACGCCACTGATTTCTTTAACTCATTAATGCAACTTGTGATTTTTAGGTTGTAGCGGGCTCAGTTTTAAAGCTAGAGTGAAGATACTGGCATCATATGAAACTAGAGGGAGACATAGTTGGTACCAAAGGATAAGGAATCCTTTGGTACCAACCATGTCATACTAGCTTGTCATTGTTTTTTGTTGTTAATTGATTTCCAATAATAAATATATACATACATTTGCATAAAGGAATCATATTGCCCACTCCCATGTTGATAAGAGTATTAAATAGTTGACAAATCTCCCTTTAAGGTACATATTGAAGAGATAAAAAATTCACAATTAATCCCGATTAACTATGGACAATCATGCGATTAATTGCAATTAGATATTGTAATCGATTGACAGCTCTATTTTATTTATATATCACTTTAAAAAACAGAGTTTACAGAGTGCTTTGACAGACAAGCAAGCAAAAGCGGGATACAAAGCAATATGACAGCTAAAAGCTAAACAGTGAGGCCAAACAGATAAAACTGTACAACAGATAAAAACAATAAAACATATCAATTAAATAAATACAAAGAAAAAGAAAAAAGCTATAAGAAAATAAAACAATAAAAAGACGATAAAAAGACAATAAAAAGACGATAAAAGGACGGCGTGACGTAAAAGCAAGTCTATAAAAATGGGTTTCGGGAAATAATTTAACAGAGATTATTGATTCTGCGAGCCTTATCTCATCTGGCAGGTCGTTCCAAGAGAAAAAAAGAGACATGGCGAGGTTTGTCGTCACTCCCAGCGTGTGCACTCTGGTGCCACTTTCCTGCTAATGATCCAATCAGAATGCCCCCCAGGAGTCAGCCGGGCCCAGCACGATGACCAACGCTGTTCCGGCACTCCTCTATTGCTTCTTTTCATCTTCTCTTGTTACTTGTGGCCACATGGTCAAGTTCACATTGCCATATGTCCACCTTAGATTACTCACACCTCATGTTGATTGTGATTATGTTTTTATCAATATGTCAAAGCAAGTTAAACCCACACAGAGGGAGTGAGCTAAATGAGATAAGTGAAAATTGATTCAAAGAAGGGCTTTTTGAAACCTTTTCTTAACAAATCCATTTCTTATATTAAGTTGGACTTTTTAGGAGCTAATATGGTTTGACTTTAAGCTTTGTACATTTAAACTGTTGACGCTGGTCTCGTACACTGTTCGTAGCTATACTTACGAAAACGAATGCACTGTAATTTGTGTATATCCCACAAAATCAATTTGTGTGAACGCCACATAAGGAGGAGGTTGGGGTGGATGGATTGGTCAAAAAAAAAATTTCACCCAGGAGGCCAGCGTTCTGGTGAAACCAGAAGTCTATGTTGATTTATTTGTCAAGTAAGTTACATACTTAAGTAACCCCACTTCCAGAGTTATTTTAAGCCAAACCACAATCTTTTCCTAAACCTAACTAAGTCGTTTTGTTGCCTAAACCTAAGGAAGTTGTTTACTGTGAAAACGGAAGTTTATTTTGAAAAGACTGTATGCACGTTAACAAGCGTAAATTGACACGTGTTGCTGGACATTCGTAGGAACACAAACCCAAAAGGAGGAATAACTTTTCATGAGATTTCATACAAACCGTTTTACGAGAATATGTTGAAGCTGTTAAGACTTTTTTCTTCCACCATCCCAAATATGGTCAGATCCACTTTTTGAACCAAAAAGGACGGATAAGACAGACATCTTGTAACAAGGACTCCATCTCAGCCTCCGGACTAAAGGCTTACCAGGCCATATTGTAATTCCTCTGTACTAGTCATCTCCACACACACACACACACATACACCCTTCTTTGGCTGTGAAAGAGAGTATGAAGGCCATATGTTTCACCACAGTGTGCGTTGGCGTGTGTGCGAGTGTGGTGTGAACGCACGTTATTACGTTGGCGACTTGCTGATTCTTTCTTACTTCGATGAAAAAAAAAAATCGGATGGTGTCTCCCCACTGTGCAAGCCTTGAACCACACACACATATGCGCACACACACACACGTTCGTTCGACAAGCAGGAGTCCTGTGCGGTCGTCATGGAAACTCGGGTCCCCCACTCTCCCCCCCCTGGCCCCCCCCTCCCCGCCGCTCATATCCTCTTCATGACTCTCTGCAATCTGTTAATTTGGAACTGAGTGCTCATGACGCAATCCCGGGGATGGTTACTGGAGGTGGAAGAAAGCAGCGGGAAGAGGAGGAGGAGGAGGGAGGGATGAAGAGAGGGGGAGCAAACAGGTTGGAGGAGAAAGCAAGTATGTGGCCGCCCTCTCTCTCCCTCTGTTGCTTTCTATGCCTCACCCCTCTCACTGGGTGATGTAGGGGTCGCCACTATTTTCCCTCATCACAGACTTTGATCTGCATCATCTCTGCCTGCCGGGTTTGCATCAATAATGCATTTGTTCCCATACACACACACACACACACACACACACACACACACACATATGCGATACCCACAGGGAACACTGAGTGCAAGCCAGAGGTAGCAAAGTAAAATCCATTGTGTATGTGTGAGTGCGTATACTTGTTGCACGCTTGGTTACTCTTCTGCTCTATTATGCTAGCTGCTATTTTAGATCAGTGCACGAGTGTTCATTATGTATGCCCACATGTGCTAATGAAGCTCTCCAGGGTTATGCTCTGTCTAAGGAACATTCACTACCAAACTCCTGCTGGAAACTATTCTCTCCGCAGTATGGTTTGGAGGTTTCTGGCTTCAGCATGAGTCACCTTTCATAGGAGGTGAGAACAGCAAAAGACTTTGGTACCTGATTATGTGAGGGAGAGGAATGGAAGAATGTGAAAAAGTTTGTTGGAGGCATTTGACTACATGAGAAAAGTCAACTTGGATGTAGCATTTTACCAAAACTAAAGGTATTACTGTTATATTTTTGGAAAAATTAAATGACTAAAGACTGTTGAAGAACATTTACTGCTAGTCTTAAAACTACATGTTCGATTTTGTACCACCAAATTAGATTTTCCAAGAAATTAGCTGGATTGCTTTACAGCAGTATAGGAGGTCATTATTCAGATGCTGGAGCAAAAGAGAAGTCAGGAGTAAGCAAATTCCGCAGCAGGGTTAGCTGCACTAATCAATATTTATGTATTAACAATGGATCAAATGTGTAATGTGAAAGGGGTTGCTTGTAGTGATGAACCCACAGAGAATTATCCCCTGACCCTGCAGTTCAGTCTTTCAATGGTCCGCACTGTTTTGTTTCCAGAAGCAGCAGACAGCTGTTTTCAGGAAAAAAGCTCTGATAAACCCACTGTACGCTACCTGCCCAGCACCAGACGGCAGCCATACAAAGTTAGCAACCATCTGGTGAACGTAATGGAGCATTAAGCAGCTAAATAGCCAGATATTTCCCTCAGGAGTTGGTGGAAACCATAGACTGTTTATAAAGATGGACGACATAACAGCTGCCCAAAAGTGAAGCCAAAACATCTCTAGCGCCCCCTGGTGGCTGGCTGCAGTATAGGTCATAAACCCTGCCCCCTCCATGTTAGCGGTTGGGACATGGGCCAAACTAAAAAGTCAAAGTACACATTCTGTCATTCTAGATAGTTCTTATCATGCTGATGTTTGTTCAAGTGTCCATTTTTTCTGATAAGTTTGGTTTTAATTAGTTATTTGATGCTTTAAAAAGGGGGTGAGACGTCATGATGGACAGCTGTGATTGACAGCTGCTCTGAGTGAAGTAGTCGCACAACCGGAGGCTCGGGAATTGTACAAGAGAGGAGATGTAACTTTAACTTTCCATAACCGTCACGAGTCCGTGTACCTTGTCCATGTGTCAATTTGATCATAAATGTAGTTATAGAGATATTACGGTTAGTTGTTGTGTCTTTCTAGTCAAACAGCTACCGTGCAGCTAACGTAGCAGCTATGTAGCTGCGATCGTGCTCGGCTCGTGATTGGCTTGGGCGTGTGTGTGTGGGCGGGACTTCAATACCGCGGCTCCAGCTCCCCGATCACTACTGCGCAGACTCTGGCTCCAAATGACGTAAAAATCTCAAGATGGCAGCTCCCATATCTGGTATTTTTTGGCAATCCCTTTTTTCACAGTAGGAGGAAGTGGAGACGCGTCGTCCATCTATATACTGTATACAGTCTATGGTGGAAACCAAATCAGAGCTAAAAGTAACATATCTCCAAATGAATGCTTGTTGCTCTGTGTCTGCAGGACGTGTTAGTAGGCAGCAGTTTACCATATCAACTTTATAAGGTGATAATATGTCTGTTTTTTGTTTAGAGCTTGTTCTGCTGCCCCCAAGTGGCCAAAAAAATTAATGAATGCAGGTTTTAACGAAAATGATAAAACTGACTCTAAAAAAACAATTGCTCTTGTTTGTCCATAGTAATTATATAAATAACTTTCATTTCACAATGATATACAAATGCAACATGTAGCATCTTTTATTTAGCATCCACATCTGACTTAAAAACATCAAGATACCACCAAGCACATTTCACAGCTAGCCTTTCCTTTTTGAACCAATCCTTTTAGGGGAAACACTCATTACTGTATGCATGGTGGAGGTATGCAGGGGGGTCATTTTAAATTCCTGGACCTGAAGAGAGGAATCTAAGAAAAACCACTGCAAAACAACAGATGACTTATTTGAGAGGAGTCGGGAAAGGGCACTGACACACACACACGCAGAAAGAGTGATAGCTGATGGAAATGTGTAGCATGCAGCCAATTCTGAGTCTCTCTCTCGCTTACATTACCCGTGTCGCTCTTCCTCTTGGATTGGGCTGCCGCAGTTCATTTTCATAGTTATGACCAATACAGTGGAAAGAATGTCAATGAAGGAATGGCGTTTCCTTTCCTTGCTCCCTCACACACACACACATCTTACATGCATTGCACGGCGAAGCTTCTTTTTCTTCTAAAAGCCTGTAGTGCTGACAGGGTGGTGACCCTGTCTCATCTCTTGGACATGGGAGCTTGGTTTTAGCCTAATTGGGCTGTGTTTGGATATGCAGTATATATCAAGGTCAGGAATAGGAATAAGAGCAGCGGCTACCTAAAACATTCAACATTCAAAGGCAAGACAGAAAAGCACCCATCTCCCTCAGACCTCCTTATTGTGGCTGTACGACGAGGCACGGTTAGCATGAGCTATGCGCGCGTTGCTGGGTTGAAGGCTTTTTTTGTGGTGCTGCAGCAGGCGTTATGTCACCGCTCAAAGCAAAGAATTAATTTGGCTCTTTGGAGGCCTTCTCTTCTTCCCTTGATAGCTCCTCAAAACCAGGACAGCTGGTGAAGAAGGTCACTGAGTGCTGTATTTTAAGAAAGGCAGAAATGTGTGTGCGGTTTGTTGACAGATGACAGGTCTTCAGAGATGAGGGACAGATTTGAAAGCTGGCTGGATAATTGCTGCTGGTTGGTGTCCAAACAGGAACTGGACCACACACTCACACGTGCATACAGTGATGTATGCATGCAACATAATATAATGCAAAAACACAGAATAAACAAGCAAATGTACAATTTTGAACACCCACCTTTGTTTTTGTCGCGGGTGTTCAGTTTAAAAACGACTTTTCAACCAGTTCGTTGACTAGTCTTGAAGCATCACAGTTGACCTCATTACAGTTCAAAGTTTTGATGCTTTTGATGTCCCAAATCAGAATTCAATAAATTTTTGCATGACAAAAACTAACCAAACCAGCTCCACCAGGTCCAGGGGCCTGTACTACGAGGCGAGTTCAACATACCGAGTATCTTCTCATTATCTGGTTTAACTAACCCTAACAACCGCATTCACGCTAAGCGGTCCTCGATGGTGGTTATCAACTCGTAAATCAACCCAGGGTTTCTCAATCTGGCTATGAGCGCATTCACATGAAAGGGGAGGTGTCTGCAGCCTACGAACAATCACAAACATGGAAGTTAAACACATAATCCAGACTAAAAGCAACGAGAGTTGAAGCTGACGAATGCCGGAAGGACAGCTGACAAAAAATCAGACTGTATGAATGTGTAAATTAACAGACTTATAATATCACTGTCCCATCTAAAGCACGAGTCGATCTGACTATATTGTGTATTCTGTTAAATGGATGTGTTGCTGCTTAGATGTATTCTTATTTAGGGCTGTCAATTGATTAAAATATTTAATCGCAATTAATTGCATGATTGTCCATAGTTAATCACGACTAAACACAAATTATTATTATTATATTTATTATTAGAAATCAATTAACGACACAAAACAATGACAAATATTGTCCAGAAACCCTCACAGGTA
>CAKAKR010064954.1:107566-160172 GCA_916700685.1 Adelosebastes latens | reverse complement strand
GGTTCCTTCCTGTATGTTTACCACTGTGAATTTGAGTTTCATCCTGTGTGGCTTCCGTACACACGTGACTTAGGGACAGGAAGTGAACTTTTATTGTGAAATGACTTTTATTGTGAAAAGGTTCAGTTGTAAATAAACGAGTTACCGGCGGAGCAACACGGTTGTTTTACCGTTGCCGTTGGCGTTGCTACCGGGCCGACTCAACGCGTAAAACATTGTGATGTCGTCCTTGAAGTGTGGTTAATGACAGAAAGTAAGTTAAGACGAAGATAGAAGAATGAAGACTAAAGATAGCCACTACAGTGGGCATGTCCGGATAATTAACCAGAATAAAGTATTTATAAACGGGATTACCTTTTTATGCAACTCTGCCGCCATATAGGTCACCGTGGCTCCCGAAACCACACGCAAAAGGGCAATTTCGGTCCTCCGCTGTGGCTTCAAAATTGAACTAAGCTCTGAGCAGACACGGCAAATTGGTTTGATGTGCAACACACAATGCTTTTAGTGCACACCGGGCCACGGGAAACAAGACACTTTTTATTTTTGAAAATGCAGTTATCTGACGCTTAGAGTGTCTTTCCACCACTTCACTCTGTCTCTCTCTCTGTGTCGATATTGCTAAATGAGACTCCGGGGGATTAGAATGTGTTATGGCCAATATTGTTGCAAAGTGGTGGGTTTACTTCGGATTTTTTTTGTTTGCTCGGCTGCTTTTGTTTTGATAGCAACGATTGTTAGATTGTATATTTTCGGAGCGCTTTCATCTTCAAGGCCAAACTAACATGCAAGCTTTAAGCAGGGAGCAAAAAAAATAATGATTTATTAATCTTTCTCTCCCCCTTTCTCTTTCTCTTTCTTTCTTTAAAGGTCAGTATTACCATGCCATTGAGTTGAAAGGAGAATATTATAATAATGTTGTTACCAGCCTGCAGCAACCGCACCAAAAGATGGTAATCACACTCATTAAAGTGTGCGATGGAAAATTTGACCAAAAGCATTATGATCCAAAATGCTATGTAATTGTTTAATGCATGTTTGTTTCATTAAGAAGCAGCAGAGTTAAGTGCTGCTTTGCGACATGGCTCTCTTGAGTGGCGGTGCATGAAAACACAACAAATTCAAGCTCCCGGCCGTTTTCCAGCGTCGGTTGCATCAGAGGAATCGATATGATTGAGATATGGCTGCAATCATTGTATCCGTCGTCTGTACACGGGGGGCGCCGACTGATATCACGGATGCTGTCTCCTTAGCCACATGCAACCTGAGATAAGTCAGTGCTGGCGAGCTGTGAGAGCGCTCCGCTTACGCGCCCACACACGCATCCGCGCCCACGCGCATACGCACAGCCTCTTAGTCACTCCAGCCAGAAAAACAGGACTCCAAACACCAGATACATCACAACTGAAAAATCAATACCGTCAACACAACTGACTTGTAGTGCGTTTACTTTGGACGTATAATAACACAAAGAGACTGTGACATGTATGTGTGCACTCAACTGCAGTTTCACAGGCACTTGATGTGAAGCTGCACCGCTCTGACACAAAAATCTGCGTCTCTTTGCGGTTGCCATGGCAGCACACTCTGCACTCCAAACAGTACAGCTGAGCTGAGAGAGACTTTAGTCATCTCACTCCTCCTCCTCCTCCCTCTCCCGCTGCCTGTCTTCCTCTCTATAAGGGCAACCACCCCTATAGTAGGATAGAATCGCTATTACAGAGTGAAAGCTCTCATTAGGGCTCGTGGCAATCTACAGGGCGGCAAACACAGGGCTGACTGATAAGCCTCTAAGCATCACAGCGCGCATCTTTCCAGTCAAACTATCGACAACGTTTACTTTGGTCCAGGTAGATTTCCCATGTGGCCTCGGGGCCTGGTGTATAATTCATGGTTGCAGGAAAGACATTCATACGCTGTCACAGCTTGATTACAGCAAACCCGTCTCTGCTTGGAAAACATGTGCGCCTCTGTGCGACTGCGTTTTAAATGCAGATTTGACGGAGTGTACGCCTCTGAGGGGATTTTTGTCTGTGTACAAAGTGTGATACCCCAGTGAGATCCTCTGGGAGTGTGTACGGTTGCGTGTGTCTCACTAGTTTCTGCTAGTGAGTGTGTATGCATGTATGATCAAAAGTCGCCTTCATGCAATCTCCAGATAAATAAAACATAAGTGATGCCGTGAACTAAACTGAACCGTCTCTTTATGAATAAGTCATTCCCTCCTACCAAGTCTTCCCCAACTGCTTTGACAGCAACTCACTTTAACAACACAATTATGTAACCCAGTGGCTTGCAACGCGATCTGATTTCTCGTTGTTAACGTTAATAATAACAACAATAACGCAAAGTGATAATACAACATAATGCGTTAAGATCAATAATTCCCTGGATCACAAAAAAATCTCCTCCCCGAGGGATTGATTAGCAGCTAAACAGCCACTTACTGTACATCTGATCATATAACATACCAGACAACACTACATTAATGATTTTATCAGCTTTGCAAAGCAGGGTTTGGCTGCGTTACAGACACATGGATGGATGCAGGGCACATTGAAAAGCACATTGTGCTATATGTAAAAGATCTGTAAAAACATCTGCTGTGCAACAAGGTGAGCATCTTGAAATAAACACAAACACATATACAGCATCATTTACAACATAATTGTTAGAAGACGTAATTGTAATTATAATAGCAATTCAATTAATTGCACAGCCCATATGCATGATTTTGCTTATTGTAGCCCGTTAACTACACATCATGTATGCTCGACTGTAATAAGTCAACATTTTTTAGATTTGACATTATTCAGACAGCCAGTGGTTTCCATTCCCTTCAAGTGCACAATGAATATCAAGATGAAAAGAATTGAAATCTTGTTTGAGATAGAAACTCTCCCACAGTGAACATTTTGAGGTCTTTCTTTATTTGTCAAAGTCCCATTATCATCCAGCGCTAATGCAGCTGCAAGCAGGGACCATTTTGAAAGCTCTCCATGGTGGTGTGTTCGAGGACACTCTGACATCTTAAATACCACCGTTTTCAAGACAGCATCTGTTCAGAGTAGAATTACTACAAGCCAATATTGACGAAAAATAAACAACAGGTATGACAAAAAACTCCGTTTGAGAAATAGTGACCCTCCCCGGGTTACCATAACACGCTGTGTACTCCATCCATTATTGAATGATTCTGACCGCCAGCCTGAGAAATTGCTGTTGTGGCGGGCGGGGCGTGAGTGACAGAGCTGATTTATTTCAGTCTACAATCATGTAACGAGAGCAGCACAGGCGCTGAGGAGAGGAGAGGAGACAACTCCACGGGGCCATCAGACACACACAAACACACACCTAGGGACACACACACATACAGACATCAGACGCAGACATAAACATCTCAAAACACATTCACTGGAGGAACATTATGAACCCACGCCCTTTCACTCGAGTTCTCCTCCTGCCTATAGCTCCCACCGGGGCAGCTTCATACAGAAGTTAAAATCCACAAGGTCGAGTACAATACAGGTACTGCTGAATGTATATGCTGCTGCTTTTCCTGTACTTTTATACTGTCTTGCCTTCAGCTGACAGACAGGAGCCATTGCCATGATTTGTTGGTGCTGTATGAAAGTAAATTCCTCACTTGCAATGTTTAATACACCTGGATTTACACCACCTTCTGTCCTGCAGCTGCTTCACAGTAAAAACATTCCAGCAGCATGGTGCTTTAACTAGCAATGGTCCCATCAGATTTTGTAATATAGAGCAGAAACTTCACATCCATGTGAATTAATTGGGACAAAAATATACTGCACAAACTCATGAAATCCGTGCCCAAGGTTAAAAATGTTTAAGTCAGCATTTGATCATGCCTTAAAATCTGTCCGGGTGTGATTAGTATTCATGATTCTGATTCAAGAAGTTGCGTGAAACGACTACTGCCTACAGCCAAACAAAAGCACATACTACTGTGAAAAAAGATCAAATCACACTCTTGAAGAATAACTTTGGTATTTTTCAACCTGGACCCCATTTTCCCATGTTTTTGTGTCTAACTGACTAACAACAATTCCTGAAATTGGTCCAGTATTGAGGGAGAGAGCTGCAGATGGCAGCCACGAAACGAGCTGTGATGTATTCCTATTGGGGCAAGCTGGCACCGTTGTTTACGTCCACTAGAAGTGCTGTTTTTTTTCCATGACAGGCTCTGATATTATTATAAGTGTCTGACATGGAAAGAGTCTCGCTCAAGGAGAAGTCTCGTTTTGAAATCTGGCGAGGTGACGTGTTGCTGGAAGGTGGAATAATGGAATACATCTATGGTGGAAACCAGTAGGCAACCTCCGGGTCTGAGAAGTGAAGCCAATGCGGCGGTGCCTTAAACCTGCATTCTTTCTAACAGCCAGCAGGGGGCGACTCCTCTGGTTGCAAAAAGAGGTCTGATTGTATAGAAGTCTATGAGAAAATGATCCTACTTCTCACTTGATTTATTACCTCAGTAAACATTGTAAACTTGAGTTTATGGTCTTAGTCGCTAGTTTCAAGTCTTCTTCAATACAGCACGATGTTCATTTAGTAAATTATGGTCCCATTTAGAGTCAAATAGACCATAAAGCAGGCTATGTTTTAGGGCGTGGCTACCTTGTGATTAACAGGTCACTACCACGGCGTTCTCCGGTCTTGGTGTTGTCTGTGTTTTCGTCTTGTCTTACAACTTTAACTCTTTCACAGTGTGTTTTCAGTTCATGAAAGTTAATTGTAACATTTTGGTCGTCTAAAAATGTCTTACTCAGCGTTCAGTTGTACATAGCTCCACCCTCTTGTGTCGCTTTTGATTGCAAAAAACCAAGATGGCGACAGCCAAAATGCTGAACTCAAGGCTTCAAAACGGCAGTTCACAAACCAATGGGCGACATCACGGTAACTACATCCACTTCTTATATACAGTCTATGGTGGAAACGCGAGTGGCAGCCGGACAGAGGTTGTTGTGTTGGACGATTTACAATGTTATGGCTGAATATTTCGATGATTTCAACAATGTGGATGAGGTCTTTGAATTCGATGTCCGTCCGTATTTATTTGGATACGGATATTCAGATTTCAGTATGAGACTTCTACTTGAGCGGGAACAGACCAGATCAAGCAAAAGGTAGGAAAAACCTTTCATTTTAAGTCTCTGTGGGGTCCTTTCCATAATGCAAAAAACAAGCACTTTCAGTGAACGTAGCATGACATTGACGCTGCCCTCGCAGCTCGTTTCGTGGCTGCCGGTTACAGTGTTATCCCTCAATACTGAATTTCAAAAACTGTTGTCCCCATGAGTCACTTAGACACAAAAACATGGGAAAACAGGGTACAGGTTGAAAAATACCGAAGTTGCCCTTTAAATCTCCCAGTGTGTGAGGTGAGCCAGGTGAAACAGGAAGCATCAGTGAAGCCATGAGATGAGAGGGAATAAGCCACACATGATAAATTCTTAACCAAACACAACCACTGGAAGAGGCAGAGAGATCTATAAAGGATGGAGAGCAGAGAAGATGAGAGGAGAGGAGAGGAGAGGAAGACTGAAAAGAGGTGATAGGAGAGGAAGTAAATGGGCGGACGGATGGATGGATGGATGGATGGAGTGGTGTGTGTGTGTGTGTGTGTAGGGATCACTCTCAGAGTCCACCTGTCTGCAGAGATAAACACGGGGAGGGCCCAACCGCACGGACTGGGTCTTATGGGAGGGCCTGACTGACAGTGCTGACATTTAGAAAGAGCACAGTAAACAAGGTCTCACTGAGAATAAATAGCAGGAGGAGCAGGGGGGCTAATACACACACACACACACTTAAGTACTGTACACATTAATGCATCACATCAATGTGTGAATACATGCCTATAAGCATGTATACACACACACAAAGAGCTGCCTGTAAAGCTTGAGATACCTTCAGACCGGTCCATCAGATACTGTTAGGCAGCAGACAAAGAAAATGGGAATAAGTGCTTTCTTTTAATAGAGCCAGCCTATAAACACACTCACACACACAGGCAGATACAGGCAGACAGGGAAATTAAACACGCCTACTGATTAATCCAGGACAGAGTGGATCGTCAGCGTCGTTCCTTGGCCTTTGTGCCTCTGATTAAATGGAGAAGCATAAAGAGTGAGGCGCTTTGAGCTGCTGCTGCCTACCTCAGAGCTGAACACACCTCTAGAACATTCTGTTCTCACCTATTAGTGACAAAAGGCACAGTGACGAGCGCTTTACAAGCATCTGCTCAGAAATGTCAGCAGATGCAGAGTAGACCGAATGTTTTTCACGTTTTTGTTCTTTAATATTTTATAAAAATAAGACAATAATACACTATCAGCAGTGCTTGAAGTGGAAAAAAAGGGCCATTACTCTCTCAGGCTGTATCCGAAACCTCATACTATACTAGGAGTACGTACTGATTTGGCCAAAATGTAGCATGTAGTATGCAGTATGCGAACAAAAGCAAAATCTACAGTACGCCAAATATACTGGAAAAAATCTCCAGTATGCATCGGACCAGTCTACCTCGCCTATTGTATCCCATAATGCAAAGCGCTGGAACAGACTATGGTTACAACAACAACAAAAGCAGCCAAAAACGGCTTGTTTTTTACATTTTTCGTAGCTATTTCATCACTAAATTCACTTCTGAACATTTTTGAGGCGAAAAATCATCTCTTTAGATTTTGAATGTTTACAGTTTTACAATATTAGATGGCAAATCGAACATTTGTTCCAACGAGCTGGCTGGAGCTCTCTCAAGAGACCATCTCATAGACGAGGGGCTTTTATTTCCTTGTTGACGGATAATTTGTTTAAATATCACATCACAAATGTCGTCCATTATAAATTAACGGGAACCTGCGTTTATCTGCCTTTTTTGGAGTTGAAAAGCTCCACAATCACCCGCGGGCGTAGCATGTTATACTTTGCTTTATGCTATACAAGTCATAATCAGTTGTGATTTTATATTATTATACTTGGGTTATGCATCTTCTATAGTGGGCCTATAATACTCCAATCATATTACAACTGGAACATTACAGGGTCATGGTGGTGTGTTTGAATATTTACCCATAGTGTTAATTGTTAAAGTGCTTTCCTGTGTTATTTGTAGCCTATAGTAGGGTATCATTCAGGTTTTAGGGGCAGTGTCCCAGTCAGGATACTCATACATATTATACAGCAGGATAAAGAGACCCATTCTGAATTTCTACAATGAATAAAATATACTACGAGATACTGGGTTTGGGGGTCCACCCCCAAGAACATTTGAAGGTTTTTGACTTAAAGGAACAATGTGTAACAATTAGGGGGATCTATTGGCAGAAATGGAATATAATATTAATAAGTTTGCTTTCTTCAGTGTATAATCACCTGATAATAAGAATCGTTGTGTTTCCGTTACCTCAGAATGAGCCCTTCATATCTACATAGGGAGTGGGTCCTCTCCACAGAGTCCGCCGTGTTGCACCGCCGTGTTTCTACAGTAGCCCAGACACGGACAAACCAAACACTGTTAACTTTTCCCGCTTGGGTCTGAGTCGACAACATTGCTCGCTCCCGTCGCCGCTGCTCTCTCTCTCTTGCTTCACCACTCAATTCTCTCATACACACACACGCTAAACACACTGGCTCTGCTCCAAATGACCTACGCTACCCTTACAACAACTGGCTCTAGAGAGAGCCATTCACGTTTTTTCATCAGTCACAATAGCTCTCCTACACGCTTGGTACATAGGTGAGGCTTCAGTTGGTTGCAATCTGCAACCTCACCGCTAGACACTGCCAGATCCTACACACTGTTCCTTAAAACTTAGCAGTAAAATAAGAATCCAGTAAACAGAAGACTGAAACAGAAAACCAGCCTTTACAAAAACGCACCTAACACGTCTGATATTATAAAGATATACGTCTGATTGCATACTATGGATTAAAAGAAAGTGCATAAACACTATGTAAATGAGTTTAGGCCAAAAAAATCCAAAGAAATGAGCACATGCTCACGGGCATACAACAAGAAGAAAAAATGTTCTCACAAAAGCCTCTCTGGATAAAAAAAAAAACTCATTCTGTCAAATCCCAATAGCCAAAATGCAAAAGTACACTTTGTTCATGTGAAACCCAGAATATGTGAAGTTACGAGTCCCATTGTTTTCCTCTGACAAAAAACAAGCAATAACATTACATGTCCTTTTAAATCTAGCAGGAGCTCACAATGCTTTAGGAGATACATCAGCACACACCTCCGTGTGTGAATACGAGCTGTGCTAACTAGAGCAACTAGGTCATCCAAATATTCAAGGGGAGGATGTTTCCTTCGGGGCAGTATTCAGTGGGGTGAAACATTCACTGTGTTGGTTTTCAAGACACCGAGCAGACTCCACCATGCTGATCGCTACACCGTGCACTGCTGCACACGCTAACCGACTTGTGGTGGCTTTTTATTTATGCAACCATACTGACTCTTGAACAGTTTTTGTGTCACCTTGGAAGGATATTGTACGAAGCGGGAGACATTTGACTCAAGTCCTTGGAGGATGGAAGCCCTTAAAGCTACCATGACACTAAGGAAATCTTCTGCTCTACATGACACCTATTTAAAGAGAACATACAAAAGTACCAACTTGTTCTTGTTACCAGGCAAAAAAACACAACGCAACAATTTTATTGCTAGGCTCAGGCCAAAAGTCTCGTTTCAGTTTTCACAACTGGAGATGAAATGCAATATGTCTTACATCTGGTTAATTTGCAGTCAAACGTGGCATCAGCAGAATGGCTGCAAGTCAAGAAACAATCTGTTTTATCCTCTTAAACAGTCTGTGAAACGTCTTGCATCAGCAGAGCTTGCTTTCCCCCCAAGCAAAACAAATGCAAATACTGTGCAAATGTGCGTGAACCCATGTGTGGTCAAGCACACATACAGAGACATACACACGAATGCACACTCACAAAAAAACGAGTGTGTGTGTGAGTGCATACAAAGAGAGACCACGGGGAACGGACAATTTGCGGATGCACGGTGACATTCTCTCTCTCTGTGAGGCGCACAAGGAAATCAATAGTTATTGAAGATGCATTTTCTGGCTGTAAGAGAAGAACGCTCAGACAATGGGCTTCATCCTGCACGAAGCACAGCGGAGTCTCCAGGCAGAAAACGGTAAATGTCAGGTGAGAGCCCGTGGGAGTAGGGATCCAGTACCTACATCATGTACTGCTGAGCACCTGCAGCTTTGCAGGCCTGTGAGGTGCAGAGATTTTCTCCCTTTTTGATATTTGTGTAAGGTAAGAGCAATGCGAAAATACATTTTGGAAATGTCACAAGATGGAAGGCGAGATAAAAATGGGCTGTTACACGCATTGCTGTAATTTCTTTAACCTTCAGCCGCTCAACCGGGGGAGGTTGACTGAACGCTGCTGCTATTTCTCAGTAACAACTCTCTAAAACAAATAATCACATTCAGAGCGGAGAGCCTCGCAACGCAACACGTCTCCGGTTGTCGGTCACCGATCGGCTTAGAAGATGCAGCGATCGGTTCACCCAAAATACAAGAAAACATGGTTTCTAACCTACCTTTAGTGGTATCTATCTAGCCGCGCAAATAGTTGTGTTGCGTTGTTGTTTTATTTGCTCAGGCTTCCAGAAATCCATCTCTGAAATATTCCCCAATACAATGAAGGTGAATGAAACTTAATTTGTGGTGCTAACAGTGTTGAAAAATTACGATAAGAAAGTTCAACAATCACGTTACTCAGTGTACTAAATACTTTGGATATGTCTCAGATGTTACTGTGAAGAGGAACTACTTTTCAAATTTCATTATAAGGACTATTTCTTTAACCTTGAGTGTCGATTATCCAGACTAACCACACATTGTTTCTGGAAACAGGCGAGGCTACTGAATTCTTATTTAAGGTGCTAAATTCAAACTTTAGATCATATCTATGATTGAGGGATTGCCTCCACACAGCTCTCAACATGGCGACGGCTGAGCCGGCGGCTAACAGCTAACGATGCTAACAGCACGAACAGTGCATTCCGACTGCGACCACTCCGTCCTCCACACGGCTTCATACCAAAACTTTACAGATATCCTCATTGACGTTATCAGGTTCCCTATAAGCATTGGGTTTATATCCAAAATATTGCAAAATAGGCGCTTTTGCTTTTCGTTTTGACACCAAATCCTCCGCCATTATCTGTCAACACTCTCGTACTCTCGTACCGTGTGTGTGAAATCTGACTCCTACTACTCTGTGCTGAGACTCCATATGGAGCAGACACTTTCAAGTTCAGTCTAAAATTGTTGCGTCCATCGTCTGATTATGTATTGATAACACGCTGAGTATCTTACATTTGAACGTGGGCGCTGATACACAAAAATGTTTATTTCTATTACAAAAAAAAAGCAAAACAATGGTAGGGGTGGTGTAATAATCGGTGTATGTCCAAACACCGTGTAACACCGGCAATTCCGACTACCGCGACAAGCCTAGAGGGAGTGTGACTTCATTCTCTGCTCAGGATGCCATTACTCCACTATCTTCTATCCAGTATTCCACTATCTTTATATAGCAAATCGTTTTTTTGCTGCTATATTTATGCTCTGAATTTCAAATTTAGCACCTTTAAAAATCATTTTCAGTCCCGTGAGCACCACAAACTAATTTTATTCACCTCCATTGTGTTGGGCTGGAGGCAGAAACCCTAGATATAGATATCTCAAAGCCTGGGCAAGAATAGCAGATCATCCCAGCCCGCTTACAATTATTCTGCGAAGCAACAGCCTCGGCCTCTCCATTCTCACAGTATAGTTACCACAGTACAGATGTATTATGCATACGTGCACCACCACACTGCACATATACATAATGTATGTAGTTTAATGTTTAAAGAGACAAGAAGCTCTGTGTCTATCTATGACCTAACCTGTCTCTGCTGGTTCAGAGCTAACGGTGATAATACTGACATTATCCTCTCTTCTCCTCCTGCTAGTCCCTCTGGAAAGCTCAGAAAGTCGACCTCAGAGTCTCTAATTTCAGACACTTAATGAGATTTTTAATTGGTGACCTTTTGAGAATGGTTTCATACCACAGCTCCATGAGAGCACTTGAGGGGAAGCCAACACATACCACTCAATACTCACACCAGGATCCTTCGTAATAGTCTCTAAAGGGTCTAATATGTACTTTTACCCACAGATTGAGTGATCGATACACAGGCCGACAGACTGAAGGGAGCTACCAACAAGTTTTTCTAGTGCTAGAAGTTCATGGCATGTTTATACCACCACTGGAAGTATCTGGAAACAGGAGAAGGAAAACAAACACTGCAACATGACCACATCATACACTCCCTCTGCTGCTCTTCATCAAACTTTTATCGTCGCTCTGTATGACAAGTGACAAAGGCAGAGAACAAAATCTCAATAAACAAAGCCCAACTGAGTTGAACAAGAAAGCAACACAGCATGTTGAAGCGTTGGTGTGGCAGACAGAAATATATTGTACGTAGGTGGCGCTTAGTGTCTCTTTGTACACCAACAAACAAAAGCAGAGACTCAAAGCACACTGTGGATGCAATACATCAAAACTTGTGGCCTTACCGTGGTGAGATATCGCAGCCCTGCTGCATGAAGGCCCCCAGCGAGAACCAAAGGGAATTGAAAATGCCGAACTCGTTGGTCTGCTCGGGGCTCTGCTGGTTGGTGTTTTGTTGCGTCTGTGTCTGGCCCTGCTGCAGCCCGTTGGAGGCTGATGCTTGGGTGGGAGTCTGCGGCTCAGCTCCCTCCTCGTAGTCCTCGGCGTGCCACTCGTACGGGCTGAATCGACTGACGAGGAACAGGACGACGCTGACGCCAATGTAGGCGAACACGATGCACATCCAGATCTCGTAAGCCAGCGGGTCCAGGAAGGAAAACACGCCAGGTTTGGATTTGGTGGGTTTCTTGATCATGATGGAGATACCCAGGGACATGAAGGGCTTGGAGAAGTCGATCACTTCTTCACGGACCAGGGTGATGGTCAGAGGAGCCACAGCCACATCTGCTTTCTGAGGGAGGGACACAGAGACAGACAGACATGTAAACAGAAGTACACAGCGGCATTAATCTGTCTTTTATGTATACAATATGTGTTTGTCAATGAGAAAAGTACATTATCAAAACACCTATTACACAAAATCTAAGTAAAGCCACTGTTCTATGGCAATGTCAGCAATATCGTTCATTCAGTGGGCCTTAGCTATATTTGTGTTTTGTGCCAATTACCAAAAATCATTGGGGGTGTGACAAATTTGGACATTTTCTGTCTTTACATACTGCAAATACATCAAGGCAGACTTCTGAAATAAAGTTAAAATAACTTGAATTGATTGGTTTTGCACCCAGTTCGACTGTTTATCAGCTCATTAAATGTGAGTTATCAGTCGTTATAAGCCTCATACATGTGGGTCAGTAGGGGCCTGCTACACCTACGACTACACCTACGTTGTAAAAATGAAAGGGAAACTTAAAAGCAACATGTTCTAACACAGTGGTTCTCAACCTGGGGTCTTGGGACCCCCAGGGGTCTTTGAGGGAGTTCCAGGTGGTCCCCAGACAAATAGGGAATAGTTTATTTTCACTATTTAATTCAGTGAGTCAGTGACTATGCTGATCTAAGGTTTCACTTCCTCCACAGTTATCGCATATCGCGTATCCACAACTACAGAATTCTGGTCTTAATCATAACAATCAACATCTTTTTCGATGGAGGTCCCTGAAGCAAAATATTATCAAATGGGGGTTTGTGACCTAATGTGTATCAATTGAGGGGTCCTTGACACGAAAAAGGTGGAGAACCACTGTTCTAACACGTCAAACTGAATGAAACGTTACGTTTTGAACTCAAACAAAACAGCTTCTTTAGGTTTCGGCAACAAAACCACTTTGTTAAGTTTAGGTAAAAACATTTTGTTTTGGCTTAAAATAACTACGTTTGAAAAGTGAAGTGAACACAAAGACACCACGGCAACTACACGTTGTTGGTTTCACACGGGATGCGAACCCAGCTATCCCAGTGTCCCATCCATCACCCTCTACCTTCACCCCATATGGGTATCGACCCAATATATGCTACAGCGCCTGACTTCTTTTGCTCCTGTCATGATTACTACGGTCGCTAGAGGTCGCAGTTTTCTTCTGTTATTCCTTCTTTCGGTGAACGCCCATGTGAATAGATGATAAAACCTACTGGTGGGCCCTACTGACCCACATCTATGAGCCTTATAACCACTGATAACGCCCATTTGATGACCTGATAACAGTCTAACCAGCTGGATTTTTGCATGTTAAGGCTAAACAGCATTCACATCAGACTTTTAGTAACTTATGTCTATTTTCCAGCTTTAAATGGAGAATAATAATCCAACACAAAACTCTGTCCACTCACCCCATACACCAGTTCTCCCACCATGCCGTTCCACATCTTGGTTTCCGGATCCCTGGCTCCATATTTGCCGTCTGAAACCACCTTCAGTTTGTACTGGTAGCCCACGTGTTTGGCTATCTCTGCAGCCAGCTCGACTATGTAGCCTTCGTATTTGTCGTTTCCCACAAGCTGCTCGTGGTTCTTCTTCAGCATCACATACGGAGACTCCTGTTGGATGTAAGGGGCGACCATACAATCATCAATTTAAAGTCAATTACACCCGGTGTCAGAAAAAACATACAGGAAATCACTGAACAGTCACTGAAATAATTATGAATTTCGCTGACGTGGAAACAAAATGTACACCGATATGCATAATTTCTTGACATAAGCTCTTGTGACTTGCATACCTTTTACAGCGGGACAATTTGTTAAGCTAATTAAGTCGGAGACGACAGCATTATGGATGATAATAAAGCTTTAGCATGTAGTTAAGTTTTATATTACAATTTAAAAATTTGGGAAGGGATGTTATGGATGCGTTTTATGCTTCAGTGCATCACTTATCTTTTTACCCCTTTGCTCATAGCTGAGGCTTTGGATAAAAAAAAATCTCGCTGTGAACGAAAGAAAAGATAATTATATGAAATTATAAGGTATTATCGTGGCTTTGTTCCTTAAAGGTACGGTGTATAATTCAAACACAAAAGGTGCCTAAGTATGATCATTAGGACAGCATTGCCACGTCGAAAGGAGAGTTGATAACATGAAGCAGGTGATGAGGAAGAGGAGGAATTGGGACAGGGTTATTGAAGCTGAGAAGACAACGGATCTGAGAGCGAGAAGTATCTGTGTGCGTGACGGTGAAGCAGGCATTGCTGACCTCTGCTCCGGGGCCAGGCTGTTCTTCTTGTTATATTGTTCCGACATCTGTACATCTCACACTGATTGGGTGTCCTGAGAACAGCTGACGTGACACCTGGGGCCCCACTTAACCTCAAGAAAAATGTATTTCACATAGAATTCCAGTCTGAACTGTCCAGCAGCACTTGGAGGGCCTCAATTCCCACAAGTTGTTATGTGTGCCTGCTTCCGGCTAAGGCTGTGCTGAGCGGAGCAAATCCTGCCATCATATTTCATCGGGGTCTAGAGATGTGGGGGTGGTGTGGGGGGTGTTCCTCTGTGTGTTACAGTTATCTGGGTTCTCCTGCTCTTTATGGTTGAGGTGAAGGTAATCATTGTTACACATGGAAACCCCGAAGCCCAGTGGCAGAGAAACGGCACCCCAGGGAGACGGTGGTGAGAAAGGTCTGGCGTGCAGCGCTTGGACGGTTTACTCGCAGTCACAGACAAAGACAGATACACACATGCGGGTATGCACGCGTGCCCTCACACACACACAGACACACTCACGCTTGACACATGACATGGCATACAGAAGGTCCTCCAGGACTCGGTCTCATTGACCTCGAACAGTTCCACTGAGAACCGCTGTCACTCAACCGTGTTCAATATAATACAGACACACACACAAGAAGACGTTTTAGACGCATATTATGTCTACAAATGCAAACACAACATAAAACATGCATGGGAATGAGTATGTTTGATTAGTTTTGCTGTTGGTAAAATAATAAAAAATCAACTTATTTTATTCCTCTGAGACCAATTTAAACAGACCTCGAGGGAATTTTGAAAATTACATAATTTGCTCTTGCATGATGCCATTTCTTGCTGAAAGCCTGTTAATATAACTGTATTTATTTTAATAGCTGCACGCAGCGAGTATGCCATGAATAACCAGCTCCTAGCATGCTAACATTAAATCTTAAAATCCCATTCATGGCCTCTCTGGCCGCTCTGCTTCACTCCTCCAGATCTCCAGCCAACCCCCCGGCCTGGTCTGTGTGCACTGCACATGCTGGGACAGTAGGCATTGTGGGAAAGCACAAAGTGATACCTTCACATTGGCAAAACAACTCACTCCCTCAAGCAACGAATCAGCGGGCACAAAAGTTATACGGTGTACAAACTCCACTGCTACCCCGCAGCCCAATGACTGTTCACACCTTATCTTTCTCTTAGGTTCCGAGACAGAGAACCAATTTATCTTCCTAGAAAAGGGGACACTGATAGCAGATTATGTCAGAGAGACTTATTTTAGGTCTGTTCTCTCGGGAGTCTGCAACCTCCGGGTTTAAATGAGGATGTTCACGGTTTTTAAATTAGATGCCAATATACTACATGCTAAGTTTTGCATAGTATACCCGATGCTCTACATTAGCTCCCAATCTTTGTTTTGTCTAATGTTCCTCCACAGTTCTGTTAAGTACCGCTTCATCAACACCACCTGTCGTTTTCCAAATTACTTGAATTGATTTTAAAGTGGATGCTATTGTTAGAATTAAATGTTCCTACAATTGAGGTGTCAATGTTAAGTTTAGGTTGCAAACGTACTACTACCACTTGAGGCAGAAGCTATTTCAACTATTTATCCATTACTTATATGTATCTCTTTAAACCGTTTATCCATTACTATTAGTTAAATATTTCAACCATTTATCCACTACATTTACCTAATTATTGAACTGTTTCATTGGTTCATTCGTTTTAGCTACCTATTTTAACCATTTAGAAATTATTCTTAGCTAACTGTTTCAACCTCACTGCTTGTTGGCCAGTTTTTACACAATTGCAACAATATGTGTATCAATATGTGGATATTCTCTTTTAATCAAATCTTAATTTCTATATTTTCTAATTAAAGGGGACCTATTGTGTTTTTTTCCATTTCCTTTAGTGTGTTATATAGTTTTTTTGTGAATGTAAACGATCTGCAAATTTACTAAGCCCAAAGTGCACACCAAAGGGAGTTTCTCTCCCCCACAGAAACACTGTTCCTGAACTGCCTGAAACGCCTCGCTTGAAGTCCCGTCTTTTCTTCCGTAACGTGGTGATGTCACCAGGTAACACATTTGCATAATACCTGCCTAGCAGCTAGTTTGGCACGCCCTCAAACAAAGCTAGTTAGAGCAGAGCTGGAGCGGAGTCCGAAGAGTTTGGTTCACAACAGAGTGGGCCAGCTGACCAATCAGAGCAGACTGGGCTTTTCAGAAGAGGTGCTGCAGCACAGCCGGTATAAGAAATATAACGCGTTTTTTGAACATTAAAGCATTTAAACATGTTGTAGTAGAAACTCAAAATACAAGTATGCACTTGAAAATGAGCATAATAGGTCCTCTTTAATTGATCTACTCTATGTCTCTCCAAGTACCTCTTTGGTGTAGTCACATTATCAAATTGCACAGGATGTTTTGCATCAGGACTTATGCATGCTGGCAGAATGGAAAGATTGAGAAAATGTTGGTATGGCTTGGGAGTATTAATGCCTTATTCAAATGATTCATGGAAAATTAGCTAGTTATATTTGCGTAACATATTTCTAGCCCTTTTTTTATTGAGTTAAATCAGGTATAAACAAAGTGTGTAAGCTATGTAGCTCCTTTATAATTAGCTGAATTGATTGTAATGGCGTTAATGTTTGGGTTTATTTAGATTGAAATGCTCACTATTGCAGCTATTTTAGCACCAATTTGTTGACGCTTAAGCAATTCTTTCCCCCAAGTGGGAAATACAGCTGAAATACCCCATATCTTAAATACATCGAAGAGGCTGATGTGTTTTTCCCACTTGGGTGCTTGTGTTTACGGTCTGTATGATATGACATGAATGCAGCATTACCAGATGATTCTCATTGGTAATGTCACTATATATTGTTGTGTTCAGCTGCTTCCTGCTGACGCCACAAGGTCCCTGACTGGAAGCTGCCTCTATAACAAGATTGCACAGATTGGAGTGTTTTTCTTCTATTTTTCTACATTGTTTCTCAGCTCCATCAACTCCACCAAGCCTTTATCTTGTGAGCAGTGAATTTCTCTTAAGGGAGGCGCATAGTTGAAATCCGTTACCCCATTAACCCTCACAGTGAAGATCAGCTGCACACACATTACCTAGATCTGAAGTCTGCTGCAGAATTCCAAAAATCAGCTAGCGTGTGTTTTTTTTTTTTTACACATTTCATCCATTACAATCCAACAAAATAACATGGCGGCAGTGATTTGCCGAGATAAAAGACATTTCCACTTGAAAAGAAAAAGTACAAAAAGAACCAGCGCAGGGCTCCAGGCATCCACAGACATGGAGTATTCTCTGATATTAAATTTTCAACATGATGCAGACACTGAGGACATCCTGTTCCCTGCAAAGATATTCTATGATCTTTATTATCCTCTAGTGTATATGGGCCAGGTATTGCCAGCTATTTCCCTTTCTTTTGAGGAAAATGTCATGATAACCTAGCTGACACAAGAGCTGGTCAGATTGAACCTTTGCTGCCCTATTCTCAAATCCAACCTCATTCCCAGACCACGGCAGCTCCATCTCTGTAATGTCAGGACACTGGACACAACCTGATCACCACGTGTTGAACAGCCTGATGGTGAAAGCTGAGCCAAATAAAATAATATCAATAACATGGGATGACAAAGAAGTGACACAAATGACACTCAGAAAGTGAGTGTTCTCCAGTGCTATTTATTGCTGTATACTAACTATAATGATGAATGCACACTTTGTGTCTGTCAAACGTGAGGTTGTGTTGTCCTTGTGCTGTCTTGTAATGGAACTCTGCGAGTCAGTAAGCCTGTGTCCTCAAGATAAAAGTCTGTACTTGCCAAATGAAGTGATTGTGATTGTGATTCTGAGCAGGCTCGAGTCAGACAGAGAGAAGTTAGCAGAATAGAGTTGGTAAGGGAAGGGGGGGGAAGAGATACAATCACAGATGTCTGCTGAATTCTTTCAGGGGCCTGAACTTTTAGGAACTCTATCATAAAAGAAAATGAAAAATGTTACCCTGCTTTTCTACGTCTCAGTCCCCCCCCCGCCCCTTGAAATCCCTCAACCTCTCTATTTTACTCACCAAGATGGTGGTGACTATGTAGGTTCTGTTCTGCAGGCCGTAGGTTTCATTGATGCCTCTCACGAAGCTGGCGGTCGTCACATACTTTTCATCTTCATTCCAGTAGCCAACCTAAGACAAGGAGAATGTGAAAATGTCAAAAATGCGAAAACATTTTGGACTTAAGGGAACAACGTGTGGGATCTGGCGGTATCTAGCGATAAGGTTGCAGGTTATTCTCCCGTGTGCCAATCGTGTAGGATTGCTACAGTGGACGACGTGAAAAAGCGAATGGCCCTCTCTAGAGCCATTTGTTGTTGAGAGTAGAGTGCGTAGAGTGTGTGTGAATGTGGGAAGTGAGTAGTGAAGCGAGAGAGAGAGAGAGAGAGAGCGGCGGCAACGGGAGCGAGTAACGGTATCAACTCCGGCCCAAGCAGTAAAAGTTAACAGTGTTTGGTTTGTCCGTTCTGGGCTACTGTACAAACATGGTGGTGCAACATGGAGGACTCCATGGAGAGGGGACCCATTCCATATGTAGATATAGACGGCTCATTCTGAGGTAACAAAAACACAACGATTCTTATTTTCAGGTGATTATACACTAAAGAAAACATACTTATTAATATTATATTCAATTTCTGCAAATAAATCCCCCCTAATTGTTACACACTGGTCCTTTAAGTGAAAGATAAAATTAAAAATTATTCACTTTTACTCCTAGTCAAATACTTAGAGTAGAGTAAAAGCTATTTAAGTTCTTAAGACATTTAAAATATAATAATAGGTTAAATGAAGCAATACCGTATCGTATGTATAATTCAGAATAGGGTAGTTTTAGCCAGTATTTGCATTTGATTTTAATATTTGATAGCATGTTGATGTTTGACAACTAACAACGCAAAGACACTTTCCATGCAACCTCATTTTGTACATTTGTCAATGTGGTATTAAATTGTTATTAATAAAGGATTTCTCTGATGTAACTTGTCCACCAGCAGCATCATTTTTACAGTTTGATTTCTTTCAAAGTCAGACAATTTCCTATTATTTCATCCCTACTTATATATTGACACAGTACAGTATATTATAAAAATTAGGGCTGTCACGATATCAGATTTTCACTACACGATTATCGTGGCCAAAAGAATTCACAATACGATATAAACGCGACATCTATAGAAAATTTTGGGGAAAAATAATAATAATTGCTATCAGTCTTGCGTTTTGTCTCTTTTTTGGCAAATGGATTACACTAAAAATACGAGTGTAGGGAGGTCTGTAACCATTCTTATATATGCATATATATGAAGTTTACTGTGTTAGTGCACTGATATCATCTTGGACAATAAAGTGTGTTGTTACAGGGTCCTTGAGCAAGAATAAATATCTTAAATGGGGTCGTCAGGCTGCAGACTTACCTTCTTTGGTCCAGACGGGGCCAGCTCCATGATGCTAACAGTGTAGTTGGTTCTGCGGCCTTTCTCATTGAACTGAATGTGACCAGTCAATCCATCTATACGGACCTGTAATGGAGTCACACATATTGAATAAGTAATTCACAGACTCCGACTTGCCCGGCAGATGGGTAAATAATGGCTGCCGTGAAGCGTGATATTCATACACTCCATTTTCTCCATGTCTGCGCTGGCGGCAAGCGTTCGCATGTCACGCTTACACGCGATGCATGTTAAGCATAGCCCGCATGTGTTTGTATAGTATTCATTCGTGAATGTCCAAGGTGCCTGGTCCCTGTGGAAGTGAATGACAGACGGAGTGCGTGTCTGTGTACAGTGCAGTGTGTTTGTCTTGGCTGTGTGATGGAGTTAATTGAGCGAACGCAGCTTCAATCTCCAGTCCGTGCACAGGCAGATGGCTAGATTGACACCGAGCAGGCCTCTGCACAGTCACTCTGCAGACAGAGCCTCGGGCTGCACACACACACACACACACACACACACACGCACATGCAATTACATGTTTGCCCTCACAAACACAAGCATTTATTATACCCCCATACTCAATGGTGTTCCAGAGCACATAAATAACATATTTCATTGTGTCTTTAAATGGCAAACTGCATTTTTGCAAAATGTAATTTTAAATATAATAAAATTATTGTCCTTGTTCCTCAATGCTATTACATGCATGAGTGTCTCCATGAAACAACGCGAAGTCTCAATGGCCAGCCCAACATTTCTATTTCCATGCCAAATATTACAATTCTAAACTCAATTGCTGATGTCATATTTCATGACGATCACGCCCGAGTGTTATTGCCGGCAGGTTTTGTTTACTAGCCGTGATGTCACATTTGATACTGGAGAGTTCTCCTACGACTTAATGTGAACTTTACACGACAGAATGAGACCTAATTTGTTCAGCCAGCCCCGACTCAGGAGCCGTTAGCCAATGTGCCACTCAAGGATTTGCACAAGTGTGTGTGTGTGGGTCTACAGTATGTATGGGCACACATTAGCATGTTCCTATTTATGTGCACAGACCTGCTGCAAGGCTCTCTGGATGTCTATGCCCTGTCCCCAGGGAGCTGGTGGGTTGGCGAGACACTCTCCGGCGTTGCCCCTGCGAGAGATGTCTATCCTCTGCCTCCTTAAGTTCTGGAAGGCCGTGGACATGACTTTCACCCCGTCATAGGTCAGAGCGCCTGTGTACTGTAAAGAGAGAGCGGACGATTCAAACTGAAGCAAACACAGTGGTAAAAAACGATAAAGGTCTTGGCTGAGGAAAGGCAAAAAGTCTCCACTAGCTTTGCGTTTACACTCAAAGACTATTACTTAAATTTGCAGTTTATTTCTTGGCCCTGTAAAAACACAGACTTTTGGATTTGGAATCAATCCTCTACCTCAGCTGTTAAGGTTAAAAATCAATAATTCTTTAATAATAATAACAGAATTCCCAGATCTGAATCATCTAACTAATACAGATAGGACCAAGGGTTATCTGTCCAGCAAATTTAATAGAAACCCTTTCATAGCTTTTTTGCAATATGCTGCTGACAGTCACAAACAAACTAACTAACTGACAGGGGAAATAACAACCTTCTTGGCCGAGGTAACCATAACCTCACACAGAAAATCTGATCACAACTCCTGAAAAAAAAAAAGACCATCATGATTTAGTTTACTTTAAACCTGACATCTTAGCATATCCTGCGCTGCCTTACGACTTTCTGTATTAACGCATCAAAGACGGAAGAAAAGGAGGAGAGATCAGAGAGCAAAGCAATCGTACCTTGAGTCCACTCTTGGGCACTTTGGAGTCTTTGTTGTCAAACTCCAGCCACTGCTGGACGACGCGGCTGACGACGGGCTCGGAATTGTTGACGAGCTGGAAGCCGGTGATGTTCGCCCCGCCTTTCCTCAGGTCTGTCAGGTCGATGTCCAGGAAACCCTGAGACAGGAAGTGGACAGGAAGAAAGGTGAACTGAGGCATACAGCTAGGAAAAGAGATATACTCTATGACGTACTGTATATGCAAAGAGTCCTCAGAGGAATTTACTGGCAGTGGACATTGAACCATACTTGCTGACAATACCAAATCTGGGGGTCACTAGATCAGTGCTAACAAACCTTACAAAAATGAACATAATTGTTTGTGACAGACATGTTTTATTTTCTTTCTTTTTATTTAATCCTCTTGTGACACCTCAGATTCAACCCCCCTCGGGGGTCCCAACGCCTAGGTTGTGAACCACAGGAGGATAGGAATCACAGGATAGAACATCAGGAAAAGACATATTTATGCTGCTTCATTTTGCAGACATTCCTTTGACATAGGGATGCACGATATAAATTATATCGGGCCCGATAAAGAGAAATTTATATGATTTTGTATTATTCCAATAATTATATTATAGCAGATAACTTATCGGCTGGTAACACAAAGCCAAATTGCTTTGTTTGACTTCAAAAGTGCAGCATCCACACACTCAGATACAGCAGGTTGCGGTATGCACCTTTAAAGTTGGTTTGCGATCCGCCAATAAACATAGAAGAAGAAAAAACAAGCGCAGCACGCTGACTAGAGAGCAAACATGCCGTCGCCGCTGTGGATGTTTTTCACAGTTTCAAAGGAAGACAACACAATTGCGATTTGCAGTACAAGTTTAAAAAAAATAGTGATGTCAGTTAGATTTGGTCAGGTCAGAGCTAAGGAATATTAAATCAACCAACTTTGCTCATTACATCTCAGCCTTTCTTGCCCTCAGGTGTGCAAAAACTACAGGTTATGAACATATTTTTAAAATACAGAAATGTGTAATTATCGGTTATATGAGAAGCAGGTAATCATCGGTTATCGGTATCGTCTGAAAAAAAAAACATATCGTGCATCCCTACTTTGGCATTTGCTTTTATTTGTTGCGAATTGACGGATGATTTTAACTCCAAAAGTTATTCAAATAAAACAAAAAAACTTGAATTGAAAACTTGAATTGGTCAAATGTGCAATCCTCCGGTGATGCTTCATTTCACAAGCCTAAAAGGTTGAGAACCAGTGGTCTAATGTGCACCCGGCATTAGAGGGTAATTCTGCAGAGTGCACTACTTTCTAGATGCTGTTTTTAACCCTACCATCAAAAGTGCAAGGGTTAATAGCATAATGAAAATGACAAATCCTTCTTTTTTTTACTTAGAGAGGTTATCCCATTGACATACTTCATCCCCGTCTTTCCTGAGGGGGCAAGAGAAGTGAGAAAGAAAATAGAGAAACCTCATTTCATGTCTGTGTTCAGTCCGGAGCTAATCTCTGATAGACTGAGTCCTCACAGGCTACTGCTAACAATGGCAGGATCAAAACCTCATAGGCTACTAACAATGCAACGGATGCCTCGGGCAGAGCGGAATGAAGAGAGAGGAAGCGATTTACTGTAATGGTATCTCCTACATGTATTTTCTTTCCCCTGACTATTATGTGGAGAAGGCTGCTTTTTCAGAGCGGGAGAGAGGCGGAGAGGCAGATTCGGTCTCTCAGCAGGCTGCCTGTCAGCGCGGGGAGAAGAAGAGGCAGACGAGTGGGAATGGGTGGGATTGGAGACGGAGCAGGAGAGGGGGAGAGAAGATTTGTCTGTGATTTGTCTAAGATTTAAGAGCAAAGTTTTGACTGATGAAAAGAAAAGGTGTCTCTCTGGTGTCTCTCCTGCTCACCAGGCGTCTGTCTGAAAACACGTAACTCTCTATCCTTTCTCTTTCTTCTCTTGCTCTGATGTTATTTGTTTTCATGTCATTTGAAGCTACGGCTCTCTCTTGGCCATGCGTCTATCTCAAACTCTGGCTTGTTTACTTTCTCAGATCTTCACAGCCGTACAGTAAAAGACAAAAGAGGTGGCTGGCTGTTAAAGCTGGGGTAGGCAAATATGATTAAAAGAAAAGTTATTTTTATAAAGCGGTAGTGGTAGCGCAGTAGTAGTGCATGAGACAGGTAATCTGAAAAAAAGAATGTGCCTCTGTGTCCTCCGGTGCTCCTAATGGCATCTGCAAGATTTCATAGACCGGAGGAAAACCACCAATCAGAGCCGAGCTGGAGCCGTATCTGAGCAGCTGTCAATCACTCTCCAACGCCATTCAAACGATCAAACGATCAAACTAGGCAGCGCTGATCAAATATGAATCAATATTCTGTTACTGTAATACCTATTTCTCGCATAAAATGTTAACAGAAACATCTTGTAGTGTACTGTTTAGCTGTAAAATGAGAAAAAGTTTGTGACCCGGCCGCCATGTTGAGATCAGTTGAGGACATAATAAGCAGCGCCCACCAGCCGGAGCAAACTTTCTAATTTTACAGCTAAACAGTACACTACAAGATGTTTCTGTTAACATTTTACTCGAGAAATAGGCATTACAGTAACAGAATATTGATTCATATTTGATCAGCGCTGCCAGCGCTTGACCGTTGGATCGGAGTTTGCGAGTGATTGACAGCTGCCTCCGTTGAATGAACAGCCAATAGGAACTCTCTCTTAAATTACCTGTGATTGGCCAAAGTCTCCCGTCACGATCTAGATTTTCTAAAGCCTGAAAACAGAGCCATGAGGAGGTGCAGAAGTCTAGTTTTCTCTCAGCACACTTGAAATACAATATGCTGAAAGGTTATTATAGAATTTTTGCCCAATGATGCCAAAAATATTCTGCCTACTGCCACATTAACTAGCATTTAGCGGTGGGTACAAAATGATGGCTAGCTAAAGCTTCAGGAGACAAAAACAAGCAAAGAGGAGCAGTAGTGTTCAGCCCCCCCACCCCCTCCTTCTCCTCCCACCACCACCTTCCTAATGTCTGTGTTTCCAGGTGTCCATATTTCTCAGCTGAGCAGACAGACTAGTGTCTTTTTTCTGCTCCATGTATGAGCTAATGCAGTGCAGTGAGCTGAAGAGGTTACTATAGAAACTAGCCTTTGCTAGCACAGGACATGGAGGGGGATGTTTCTGACATATTATATCCATATTTTAACCACTCAAACTTTCTTTTCTCTATCGTCTCAGCTGCAGACGGACACACAAGCAAAGTAAGAAAATTCTGAAAAGGTGCAAGGACACAGAAAAAGTAATTTTTTTTGCACAGACCTTTTAATGGGCCCATTATAAATGACTGTGGCCACTTTGCGTATCAGCTGTTATTACCGTCCGAGCCTTATCATTCAAAATTAAATCTGGCAAACCGGCCAGACAAGAGAGATTGAGCCAATCTAAAAGCCAAAGCAGTGAGAAATTGTTCGAGCCAGCCGCTGCATATTAATGCTGTTATTACTACGCCTTCGGTTGATGTCGATTTTCTCTTCATTTGGTTGCGTTTAGTGAGTCTGAACGGGGCTGAAGGGGTCTACGCACCATTTGCACTGAGCAAATGGCAGCAGACAAAGAGAGCTAATGGATATAAGCTTGCATACATTCGCCGCTTGACCTTTTTCTGCCAGTCTGCATAGATTTCTGCCTGTCACACGTTTCCCGCTCGTGCTTTACTGTGAGTCTACTACTGTGCTGCCGTTATGTCTGCAGGTTTGACGGCCCAGTGAAAGAATATATGAAGTAGCTGAAGAGGAAAATGGGATGAGAGATCATAAAAAAACAGATAGTTTTAGGCTAAATCATTCAGCACATGCAAGTCTATTAAACTGGCAATAAAGCACTGAAAGTCTAAAATCCTGTTAAAAGCCACATTTAACAGCAATGCAAATTCATTCATTGAGGCATAAAAGTATTTGGAAATGTTTCAAAGAAATCTACATAGATACAAATGCAGCGATATAATGCTGATTTCTTACCAGGTTGGCCAGGATGTAGTGGTAGCTCTTTGCATTCTTGCCTTGTTCAACAATCTGAAAGACAAGGTCAGAGGAGATACAGAGAATAAAATGTCTGTGTGAAAAACAAGATGGTTGGTGTGTGTGTGTGTGTGTGTGTGTGTGTGTGTGTGTGTGTGTGTGTGTGTGTGTGTGTGTGTGTACAACTGAGAGAGAGGTTTTGACAGTGTCTCAGCAGTAGACCTGGTAGAGTGCAGAGTAGCTGACCTTGTGCAGGACAGAAAGTAGATTCACAATACATCAGAGAAAAGGGACTAAACACTTAACACTGGGTATAGTAAAAGGTGAGTAACTTAACAAAGATCAGCTTTAATACCTGAGTAAAAAGTCAACATATCAACAAACTCCTCCTATACAGCGCTGCTACTCCTATAATCATTAAAGTAGCTTTAGCAAAATGACAGCTCTGGAGTCAGTTAGAAACAACTATGAATAAAAAATGCCCTCTCCTCTCCCATCTCCTTTCCTCTACTCTTTCGATTCCTCCTCTCCTCTCCTCTCTCTTTTCCTCCTCTCCTATCTCCTTTCCTTTACTCTTTTAATTTCTACTCTCCTCTCTTCTTTTGATTCTTCCTTTCCTCTCCTCTCTTAATTCCTCCTCTCCTCTCTTCTTTTTATTCTTCCTTTCCTCTCCTCTCTTTAATTCCTCCTCTTCTCTCTTCCCTCCAATCTCATTTCCTCTCTTCTCTCTTGTTTCCTCCTCTCCCATCTTGTTTCCTCTCCTCTCTTGTTTCCTCCTCTCCTCCCATCTCCTCTCCTCTCCTCTTTTGATTCCTCTTCTCCTCTTGTTTCCTCCTTTCCTCTCCTCTTTTGATTCTTCCTCTCCTCTCTTAATTCCTCCTCTTTTCTCTTCCCTTTGCTCTCATTTCCTCTTTCCTCTCTCGTTTCCTGCTGTCCTCTCCCATCTCATTTCCTCTCCTCTCTTGTTTCCTCCTCTCCTCTCCCATCTTTTTTCCTCTACTCTTTTGGTTCCTCCTCTCCCCTCTTCTCTTAATTCATCCTCTCTTCCCTTCACTCTTGCTTTCTCTCCTCTATCTTTTCCTCCTCTCTTCCTATCTCCTCTTTCGTTTCCAACTGTTCTCTCCCATCTCATTTCCTCTCCTCTCCTCTCCTCTCCTCTCCTCTCCTCTCCTCTCGTCTCCTCTGTACTGCAGGGCTGCTTCTTCTTTTTGCCTTTGACACCCACTCCCACGAAAACAGACAAACCCACCACCAATTCTAATCAAATGTTAAAGAAAAGAAACTGAATTAATGAATTCACTTAAACATTATAATTCTGTGTAACCACAAATAAAGGCAAATCAGGCCCTTTAAAAGAGAAAATAGGTAATACAGTTAACTTAAGAGACGTAGAAAATGAATGAATAAATAAATGAATATTCAACTCTTTAATGAAAGTAAACTGCACATAACATATCACACTTCAGATCCTCTAAGCCTTTATGCGTTGTAAAATCAGCCAATTTGTGAAATAATACTGTATACTGTACTATATTTGCTTCCCTCCTCCTCTTCATCTGTTTCAATAGTGTTCCCCTGAGAGCTCTGATTTGATCTTTGATCTAATATTTAAATAACGTACAATATTCTAGTTTCCTGGAACTCCGCCGTCGTCTAACAATAACATCATCAAATAATGAAGTCTGTCAGTGCAGAACTGTGCACAACAAGCCCCGTCGCCTACATCTCTCCCCTGCCTGCGCCGCTGTCATTCTCTAATTGCAGGCGTCGCAGGTCAGCCGAGCACCGAGGGGTCGGGGCGGTTTGAACATCACAGTGAGGAGTGTGTAGCGTAGCGCCAGAACTGGTTTATTTATAAGTGAAATAGGCACATTTGACTGACGTCTGAATGTAGATGTGTAGAGATAAAAAAAAAAAATCCCCCGTCTCTGCTGGTGGCACTCATGGCAACTCTCTAGTTCACCTAAATAAAGAGCCTGCTGTACTGTGCAACAAACGCTGGTGTGTATATACAGTATATGTGTCATCAGAGCATACTATGCAGTCACATAAGATAAGCCTGAGTGGGCAGCACTTATTCAAAGCCATGCACCATCCAATTAATAGCCTCAGGACAGCGGATAAGAGGCTCGCTCCACTGTCTCTGTTCAGCCACCATGCATGACCTCACGCATTTTTCACTCCTCTCTCCCTCTCTGTGAGCGTTTTCCCTCGCATATATGCGGGGGAGAGTGTACTCATTTGTTTGTGTGTTATGTGTGTCTAATGATGCTGTAGGTCATGACAGAAGGTGGCATTTGTTATTAATGGTGACCCCAGCACAAAGCGGGCCCCGCGGCCGAGTCCCGGGCAAGGAAAAACCAAAGGGAAGGAGGAGAGAGAGACACACACCAGCGCTGACACCAATACACTCGAAAACACACATTACTGCCACAGTGGGCCGTCGAAATGGGAATGTTTTGGATGCGTGTAGCTTTTTAATTATGCATACAGATTTAAGAGTCATTCAGAGTTCATCCCCAAGAGAAACGGGTCACTTCTTTTGTCTCTCTGTTGAAAAAAAAAAAAAAAAACGCGCTCTGAAACGTTTTTGAGGTAGCTCTTCTGTCACCATGAATGTTCTCTGAGGAGACTACATCAACATTCAGTTTATGTGAGAACGTCGCCCTCAGGAAACTGTCAGTGACATTATCGTAGGGGAATCTGTGTGCTGTATGAGATGAATGAGATGAACATGGGAGGGAGTTTAAAGGGCAAAAGAGGCTGTGTGTGTGTACGTGTGTGCGTTTGCCATTGTTTGGATGCGCAGGCGGGGCAGCGCGGAGGCAGCGAGCAGATGTGGGTGATTGATGGTGGCCGTCTGAATGGAGAACTTCTCAGGCTCAGCTCCTGTAAACTGGTGAGAACTGATGCAATAACCTTAACTGTAGACACTGGGCCATCAATAACAGTCACACAGAGCAGCTACAGCCTACACATATAGATGGGAACCGTGTGTGTCTGTGTGTGTGTGTGTGTTACAAACATCATTAAAGTGCATGTCTGTGCGTTTTTTCTTCTTTTTATAAACAACAATGTACTGAAAAAGAAGAAAAAACCCGATTACAATCTGACTGAAAAGTCATAAATCATACAAGTGACATCAACAAGCAGAACAATACAAATATGACAAATGTGTCACATATGCACCTTTTTCACAGCACAAGATTTTTGACGTTTCATAGCAGGAGAAGCACAGGTGAAACACATTTTGTTCACAATGGCTCAGTTCCATTAAGTGTCCCAGTAAGCCATGACAGTGAGCCAGAATGCAAAATATCAGATACTGGAACTAGCGCACTAAATGCTAAATGCACTGGTTATTAATTACACCTCTGATTTTCCTACTATGACATGCCAAAATGTCCGCTGTGCAAATGGTCTATAATCACAGTAGCATGTTTACCACTCAACATTTTTAGTGTTTTTTTTGACAATGGGTACTTCCTAATTCCCTATTTCAGACAGAGGTCGATAATTGCAGGCTTCTCCTTTTTATGTGGCGGCTGTTGATCTAGCCAGCTGGAAAGACAACTGTCCTTAGCAGATTTTATCAGCCAGAGCTAGCTAATTAAGTTAATATTAGCTACATGAGTTTGTCTCCGGCTGACATTTTAATGTTTCCAGCTGACTCGTTTTAAACGAGAAGCTTAAGAGGGGTCTTATAAGGGCACTTGATGGCTGCACGCATGATATTGTGCTTAAAGACTGAGGCTTACGCAAACTTTCCACAGGGTTTTGTTTTGTGTCCGTAAATCCGTAGAGTATGCAGATTACGACCCCTAATCTTCAACGCAAGGAAATGCATTTCTTTACGGACAGAAACACAACTGCAGATATGGGAGAGAAGTTACTGCAACAGTGTTTTATATCTATGACTTACTGTCTGTTTTTTGCCGTTTCGATGTTTGACGAGTCACATTTATAATGTTACATTTTTTCTGAGTGAAAAGTTTGACGGTATATTTAGCTAACATTGGTAGCATGCTAGCTGTGTAACATAGAGTGCATATAGTGGTTCAGAGTGAACTTTTAACAAAATAGTTCATAAAAACTGCTAAATATGCCAGCAAACTTCTCACTAAGAGAAATTGTATGACTAGGACTGTATTACACTCATAAATCAGTTTATTATTTCAACAATTCCACATAACATGCAGGAAGTTAGAATAACATGCTAACTTCCTGCATGTTATGCTACTGTTATGCATACGGTCTGTCCGTAATCTGCCGTAAAAGTTAATTTTTTTCAACGTACTTGAGGCAAATTACGTACTGGGAAAACCCTCCCCAAAAAAAAACGGAAGGAGGAGTTTCGCAAACACATTGGAGATCACAGAGGTTCCCATAGGAATGAATGAACTTCCGGTTGACTTGCATACATACACAGAGCTATGTAGAAACGAGGCAGTTGCAGTACGTGTCTCAGGCAAAAAAGTCAACATAAAAAGTGAGCATCCTCACCAGTTGATGATTCTGTTATTTTGTTCTCACATGTTGGGCTTCATAGCTTGCATAATTTTTTTTGCATTTTCAAACAGTATGTTACAATTTTACAAGAGAAAGGGCTTTTAGGTTGAGGACTAACGGTACAGTTTAGTATTGTTCGCTAACGACTGTATCTCTGGTAATGAGTCTGGGTGTGATTGCTTGCAGGACAGAGTTGCGAACGTTACTCTAAACTCTAATAGCATCCAGGATCGGCTTCCAAACTGTGGTTATGAAAGTCATGAACTGGGCTTTTTTCATAATGTAACCTGTTACCACACAAACTAATGTAGTGATATACTCCTTGGACTTGGAAGTAACGCTTGTTTACTACTGTAGGTAGGCTAGTAAGCTAGTTAGTCAGACATGCTAATGCTTGCAGCTTACATTAGAGCAGACACAATCCATTTCTTTCACTTTTGTTCTCATGCTTTTGCTTTTGGAAAGGCAACTAGAAAGAAATCCACCATCCAAACTATTTAAATGCTGAGTATAACTCTTACTACAGCCCCATGTACTTCAATGTGCAGTGAAATCCAAAACTTGACAGACGTGCCATGACTAGTTATGGTTGCTAAGCTGTGATTAGGCAATCTCTGTTTGGAGAAGAGGTTTAGCGAACAGTCAATTGTGATGCCAAGATCCTTTTCTTTTCACCCGCGCAGAGGTGAGTAAGTGATGATCCTATCACAGAAGAACTGCCGACTCTAAATGCCAATGCTGTGTTATTTATTTCCTCTGTCCTTGATGCTCCAGGAGACTAAACACCACAGCCACCATGACAAACCCCACTCTCCATTAATATCCTTTCCTTTCTCCTTTGTTCATCTCATTAAAACATGCACATTCTCATTCTCTGAGTTTGTTTTTTTAAAAATATGTATATTTTTTCTAAAGAAGTCTTTTAAAACTTGACATGCAGGCTAATAACTCCGTTTATAATAAGCTTGATATGTGTCCAAAATGAAAATACACATGTTAAATTCCTACTTGTTCTATTTGGAGCTGATGCATAACATACAGTGTGGTTTCATTATGTTATGAGGTTGCAGTCTTCCATCTGAAATTGCATTACATATTGCAACATAATTACATAATCCCCGTCTCATTGCAAAAACAGAGAAAAGCTCTTTACCTTTTTGAGGATGCCGGTGAGCCTCTCGGTCTCACAGTCGATGATGATCTGGCCCTCCTTCCTCTTGTCCAAATCCTGGAAAACTTTCAGGAAGGAGGCCTCCGTCATGGTCTCCACGTTGACCGAGGTCACCAGCCAGTTCCTCTCCGCTGCCGTGTCCAGAACCTTCTGCAGCACCGACAGGCCTAGGGGGAAGAAGAGCGGAGAAAGGAAGTAAGTGACTGAACTGGAAAAAGAGAACTGTGCGAGCATTTTACAGGAAAATTTCTGCAAAGATGTGCAAGATGAATGAAGTGATAAATGACTACAGTAGTTGGTATTCTACCGAGAGCGATCCATAAGTGTCTTTACTCTATTAGGAGACATAATTTATGTGCATGTTAATCTTATACAGTGTAAGGTAAGGTAAAGCAAGGTAATCTTTATTATCCCCGAGAGGCAATTTGTTGCACAGCCAGCAGTAATACAATCATCACACCAATCAGCACGCAAACAATTCACACCAATTACATAAAGTTATTCAACAGACCAATAGCAGCAGGGACCAACGGATGTGTGTAGTTATATCATGAGCTGAAAGATAAATTAAAACAATTTGGGAACAAAACAGAAGCTGTGCAGAAAGCCAAACTGCACTTGATAAGCGTATCCATCAGAACCTCCCCTGTAGCTTCAGTGATAAAGTGTAATGAGTAGGACAGCCCATTAAGCACTCTGACACATACAGGTGTGCTTTTTCAGTGCGTACAGCGTCGGGGCTAAATAATCCTCGCTTCCACCCTAACAAATAACCCGCCCGTGCATCATCGCAGACGACACAGCCAACTTTACGTCCTCCGAGCACCAATTACAGGTGGCGTTACTCAATTACACTGTCGCCGGTGCGCCGCGGAGACACTTGGGCACAGTAGAGGCAGAGGTAGAGCAAGCCAATGAGCTAAAGGCTCATGCTAAGACAGGAAATAAAAGGCGATTAGGGAACACATTGATCTTGAGCTCTGATTTACAATCTGACTCACTGTTGTACTCCTCTGCTGCTGGCGGCAGACCAATCAGATTCCTCTCGAGCTGGCAGCCACAGTTGTTCCACAGAGTAAATAAAGTAATTTCACCCGCAGCAGACTGGCAAGACATTACCCAAATGAATTATGGCAATTACAAAATTTAGAAAATGTAAACTAATACATGCTGTAGCTCTATTTGCTTTTCCTCCACTAAGCTGGCAAACGCTGTTAGAGCCACCGCGGGCCTATACATAATGTGTTTTGTATATCTTCCGTGCTTGTTCATACAGGCATTTTATGCATATTGAGCAAATGTAAATATGTCTTATCCACAACAACAGCAACACAGAGCCTGTCAAAAGAAGAATGAGAAAGGCAGTCACAGCCTCTGACAGATGATTGCCTGGCCTTATTAAAATGCACGCCAGCTGCTCTCCAGGCAATCCATGCTGCCTATGTGACACCAGGTCATTAAGAAATGAAAAGATGGATGCTGTTTCACCTCCACATATGACCGCAATACAGTACATGTAAATAAATTAGACAACCCCCTAAAAAAATGACATGTAAGCATGCACGTGGGGACCTTTCATGGTGTCTCTATCCATTCACTGTCGCTCATGGGTGAATAATTGTGGTCCTTGGTGGTGACAGATTCAGTAGTAGCTGTGAAACTGATGATAGGCATGGGAACACAGGGGGCACTTAATCATGACCATGAATAAGGCCAGTAGATCGTGAGGAGAAGGGACAACTGTCTTTGAATGGAGCCCTGTGCTGGTTTCAGCACCATGGACAGCACCATGCAACATAATCTGACCCAGTAGTTTGAAAAGGAGGCTCTGTCCCACTAAAACAGCACTTCCTTTTATCTTTTCATTCTTTTGCTCCTTCTTTTTTAATTATCTTACTTCTTTCCTAATGTTTTTATGTGTGTATATATTTGTTAGTCTGGTTTTGCCTTATGTACACATTATGTTACAGAGGAGCTGAAATGAGTGCATTATTCATTAACGCTTCGTGCTGAGAATGTTCTGAACTGTATTACAAAAAGACCTGGAGTCAACATTTTTTCAGTGCTATCAGTGTGGTTGGACTATTACGTTTCTTATTTTTCTTTAGGGCTGCCAATCAATTCAAATATTTAATCGCAATAATCGCAAATTAATCGCACATTTTTTATCTGTTCAAAATGTACCTTAAAGGGAGATTTGTCAAGTATTTAATACTCTTATCAACATGGGAGTGGGCAAATATGCTTGCTTTATACCAATGTATGTGTATGTATTTATTATTGGAAATCAATCAACAACCCAAAACAATAATAAATATTGTCCAGAAACCCTCACAGGTACTGCATTTAGCATAAGAATATGCTGAAATCATAACATGGCAAACTGCAGCCCAACAGGCAACAACAGCTGTCAGTGTGTCAGTGTGCTGACTTGACTATGACTTGCCCCAAACTGCATGTGATTATCATAAAGTGGGTATGTCTGTAAAGGGGAGACTCGTGGTTACCCATAGAACCCATTTACATTCACATATCTTGAGGTCAGAGGTCAAGGGGAACCCTTTGAAAATGGCCATGCCAGTTTTTCCTTTTAGCGTTATTTAGCCTTCTTCTCGACAAGCTAGTATGGTTGGTACCAATGGATTCCTTAGGTTTTTCTAGTTTCATATGATGCCTCTCTAGCATTAAAACCGAGCCGGCTACAACATAAAAATTGCAAGTTGTGTTAATGCGTTAAAGAAATTAGTGTCATTAAAATGAATTTGTGTTAATGCCTTAACTTTGTTAATCTGGTTTTGCCTTATGTATATTATGTTCCACTCAAGCTAAAATTAGTGCATTATTCATTAACGCTTCGTGCTGAGAATGTTCTGTACTGTGATGTATTACAGAAAGACCTAGAGTCAACTTTTCTCCAATGTTATCAGTGTGTCTGGACTATTACCTTCCTTATCTTTTTCTTATCTTCCATCTATTCTCCATTCTTCCCTTTTTAGTCTCACTAATGTTTGCATTGAATATCCTCTCGCCTTTTCAAATGTAGCTCTGTGGCGGCTGCACCCCTATAAATCAGAGCCAGCCTGACAGGGAGGCTCGTGTGGACTGGCCAAGGTAAAACTGGTCCTCCAAAGGCATCCTGGAAGAGAATAATATCATAATGGAATCTGGCTGTCATAAGCATCATTCTGGCCGGAGGTAATGCAGAGAGACCCGGGCACCAGGCAATCGACAGTAGAGAAAATAACACTTTGGGGAAACCATTTCCTGAATATTGTTTATGTTAGGTTTAATGGGCTATCAAATTTGTTCTCCCGTTCTTGGCGTTTGAAAATAAAAACGAGAGGCACTTTTATTAGCAGACAGATGTTAATAGAAAAAAAGGGGAAAGTTGTTTTATATACTGCAAGTGTTGCTGGAGTTTTGACCCTTCTCCATGCAGCTGGGAAGTAGGCGAAGTTGTGCCAGAAACCCCCACTCGGCTTCAAAAAATATTAAAGCTCCTCAAGTGTTAAGAAAGTGACATGTGACTGCATGCATACAGTATATCTATATGTCATTGGACACTTCCGATAATGGATTAAAACACTGAAGTATAAATACATATCTAATATATTTACAGGCAATATCACCTAACAGTCCTTAAAAAAAGATGCTTTGATATAATATTTGGAAAAAGCACACACACACACACGCACACTGCATGCACACACACATACACACATAACAGACAATTTTTCTTAAAGGCTTAAAATAACCCTGTAGAAAGGGTGACTACAGCGTCGTATCCAGGCAACAGAGGACTACTGATATGGATACCACTGGTTCCATCCCACCACTCAATCACAGGGCAGACCCTGCACACACACACATACATACATACACACATACACTACCCAACAGTTTGTGGGTTGGTACTGTAATGAAGGGATCACAGAAGATAAAAAAAATCTGTTGGACATGTGTGGTGCTACGGCCATCATGAATCAATAGAGCTAAGAGACCACTGTGAAATCTCCCCTGTCACTGCTTGATAGTAGTGTGCTCTGCAGAGTGACATGATGGCATCTGTCTTTTAAAGCTGACTTAATCCTGCTCATGTCTCCCACACAACTCAAAAACGTGGGCAGATAAAAGTTGCAATGATTTGCATGTACAAAATGTGCCAATTTAACGCGATAATAACACGTTAACACAAATTCGTTTTAACGCCACTAATTTCTTTAACACATTTAACGCAATCAATCTTTCAGAGGTTGTAGCGGGCTCAGTTTTAAAGCTTGACCGATGATACTGGTATCATATGAAACAGAACACCCGAGGAATCCATTGCTACCAACCATGTCATACTAGCTTGTCGCGAAGGAGGTTAAATAACGCTCCAAACTTACGCTAAATTTTGGTGAGGAAAAACTGGCATGGCCATTATCAAAGGGGTTCTTTGACCTCTGACCTCAAGATATGTGAATGAAAATGAGTTCTATGGGTACCCACGAGTCTCCCCTTTACAGACATGCCCACTTTATGATAATCACATGCAGTTTTGGGCAAGTCATAGTCAAGTCAGCACACTGACACACTGACAGCTGTTGTTGACTGTTGGGCTTGGGTTTGCCATGTTATGATTTGAGCATATATTTTGTATGCTTAATGCAGTACCTGTGAGGGTTTCTGGACAATATTTGTTATTGTTTTGTGTTGTTAATTGATATCCAATAATAAATATACACATACATTTGCATAAAGCAAGCATATTTGACCACTCCTATGTTGATAAGAGTATTAAATACTTGACAAATCTCCCTTTAAGGTACATTTTGTACAGATACAAATTTCGCGATTTTAATTGACAGTTAATTGACAGCCGTAATTATTCTACTGTCCAGGTGAAACAGAAATGGGAGAGGGAATCAGGCTTGGAGATATCTGAGGATGATTGGAGTGATATTTGGGAGTGTCAGGCTAGAACTAGCAACTCAAGATCCTGGCGGGAATTCAGCTTGAAGAATATAATACAGTACGATATTTTGTGACTCCGAAATTGAAATTCATACAGTGGGATTCTCGGGAAAAGGATGAATGTTGGAAGTAGTGTGATAGGTAAACTAATGGCAGATCATTTTTTCATATTTTGGGGCTGCTGTCAAATCCATTCATGTTGCCAAAGAAATAAGGAACATTTTTTGGGATAGAAGTAGATTTCTCTTTTGTCATATTATACCTGGGAAAAATCCTTCACATACTCTGAATGAATATCTCTACAAAGTACTGTTAGTTGCGAGCAAGAAAGCCATCACACGGAAGTGTTTGCTGCAGGCAAACCCGCCATGAAAGGTCGATTGGATTGCAATTGTCAATGAAATACACTGTATGGAGAAATTGACCTTCTCCTTAAGACTACGATTTGATCAATACAATAAAATACTGGAAAAAATTGACTACTTAGTCTAAGGGATGTAACCTATTGTCTGGATAGTTGAAAAACCCTGCTCTGTACCAACGTGTAGCTCATACCAACCCTTGTTCTTTTCTTTACTTTCTTTGACCTGAAAACACTGATAAAAAGAAAAGTAAAAGAAATTACACCCTTCATAGTCATGCTCTAAAACCCACAACACCTGGGACAGATGGCACGGCATTATGGGAAGGGTATAGCTGATTGACTAGAGACGGGAGGTAGAGGAGGAGGGGGACAGGTGGGCCACTTTATTTCTGCAGGAATGTTATTAAGATGTTTAAATTGTATGCTACAGCACTTTTGGTGTTTTTTTTTTCTTTCGCATGCTACTGACAAAGGCACTGTTGCAACACGGGTTACTGCTGAGGACCGCTCAATGAAAAGCTTAATCTTTTGTTCCATTTATCTGCTCATTTGTGCAGGTCAATGTCTCTTTTCAGCGTTCTCCGTCTGCACAAAGACGGTGGACTGAAAAAACATCTTCTGATGGCTACTCATTGCTGCACAATGGCTACGATTGACCCCATTGCTGTCGCCATGGCAATATGAAGACGACTAATGGTAGTTGGTTTAACGACTGGTTTTGCCTCTGACCATGTGTGTGTACTTGAACTGCATTTTAAAAAAAAAATCCTGTGGTGAAAAATGTTGGTATTCAAACATGAATGAGGATGATAACACATTTAAGATAAGTATCTGTATATAACTGAAAACCTTTATATGAAATATTTTAGAGAATAACCTACATGTATACTCCAAGTGTCTTAGCCCACTTCACAGTCACATGTTTTTTTTTTATAATGATGTAGCAAAGGAAAGGTGTCCACCCAAAAATGATTATGCGAAATATATATTATGGTGTGTGTGTGAAATTAAATAGTTCTAAGTTTCCTACCGGAGTCAGAGCTGTACATGTAGACAAACTTGGTCCATCCGTAGTGGTCGATCACTCCCACCAGAGCGTCCTGGAGCTCGGGCCTCAGCTGGATGACAAACTGGTTGGCCGTCTCGATGGGGAAGGACGGCGTGACGAAGCAGACGTGCAGCGCTCCGCAGAAGGACATGAGCATGTTGACCGTCTTCCTGTCGTACAGGCCGATGATGGCGTACACACCTTTGGAGAACTGGGAACAAACTGCCAGAGAGAAAAAGAGAAAACAGGGAGATGGGACATGGAGAGAATTAGACTCTGGACTAATTAGAGGATTCCTGAAAGTAATAGGGGTGTTAGAAAATATCTGAAATATCGAGCATTGTGATATTATGTTTTGTGATATTGTATCAATTCTCAAAAACACTGTATTTGTTTTTAATTAATAGTTTACATGCAAAGATTAACTCAGTCAATACTTTATTTTATTTGCAAAGAGATGTGCCCTCTCAAAGTAGTGCTATGATGTTGGATGTTACAGAGACTGTAATAACTGCAAATGCAGATCCCACTGTTCTGATTGCATAAAAAACGTAAACTGCATAAACCAATTTACACTCAAATGATCTGATTATCTGTACCGTCTTCTCTCTTATTGCTACATGACACCTACATTCTACGTAGTCTTGTACTGTTTGTACTTTAAATTAGGTTCTACAGGTTTCCTCTTTTGGGAAACACAAAGACATATTGAATTAAAGCTAAAACGATTAGTCAAATAATCAATTAGACAATCGATTCAAGCTTTTCCAATATGGACATTTGCTGCTTTTCCCCGTCTTACATTACAGTGAGTTGAACACTTTTGAGTTTTGGACTTTTGGTCAAACAGAAAAAAGCTATTTGAAGACATCCCCGTTGACTCTGGGAAATTACAATGTTCAGTTCCACTATTTTTTTATTATAATTAATCAATTAACTGATAATGGAAATAGTCGTTAGTGGCAGCTAGGGCTGCACAATTAATCAAAATTTTATCGAAATCGCAAAATGGGCTACTGTAATTTTCAAAAAGCAGTATTTGTTGAAATTGTAATATTTGTTAAAGGTGAAATGTGTCGTGCTGCAGAGATGTCCTGGCCGACTCATCATATTCTACAGACTTAAGAAAACATCTTTGTTTGGTACAGATCCCCACGAAAATTACACCATAATCATTTTAATATGTTTATCAATGAAAATGAGAAAATGGATGTAAAAATTATCATTCCATCTAATATCGCAAATCATATCGCAATTGCAATATCAGTCAAAATAATCGCAATTACATATTTTTTTAAATGTGCAGCCCTGTATTGAATTAATTATTTAATGAACTGAATCGAGCTAAACTACATTAAACTAAATTCTAGGTAGTATGGAAGCTCTCGTCGTGCTTTTGTTTTCATTGTATCACCTAAATACCCAAATGCATGAAAAGAAGCTATGTCTGACGTTAAAAAAGGGGAAAATAATCTGAAAAGAGAGAAAAAGAGATATTTGTCATTGGTCGCAATTAAAACCTGAGTCACAGCAGAGTGCTTTTGAATTTCCAATTGAAAATAGCTCTAATAGCCTTGTCCTTGCCTCCTTTCAACTACTCTGTGGCATGTTTTTGCAGAGCTGGCCAGTTTGTCCGTCTGTACACCCCCAGTCTGTGTGTTTGCCTTCAGTGAGAGGTGCAGCGGGTGAAGGCAGATTAGGAGGAGAGAGGTTAATCAATGCATCCCCAGGGTTCCATTGACATTTTACTGGCAACAGGAGGCGGTTTGCATCTCTCATTTGCTTTCCCCCCAGTCTCTCCATTGTCTGTTTGTCACTCTGACTTCCTTCACACCCTCTAATATCTTAAAATAGCTAATTTATGTTCACAGCCTTCTCTTTTGGAAGGTGTGTCCTCTCCATGCTTGCAGCATAGCGGGCTATCTTTGCCCTCGCAGGTCCAGCCTGGGCTATTTTCTGCCACGACGGTGGCCCGGGCCTTACTTATCTCAGTATTTACCAAACAGATTGCTGCTTGTCCTCACGCGAGGGCCAGCTCGCCGCTAGGAGCTGAGGGCAAGACAGAGAGAGGATGGCCCGTACCCAAAACGCCTAACCCGTCACAGACCTGCACCCGCCGGGCAGGCACGTGTGTGTGACGGAGATAGAGGGGAGAGTGAGAAATTCAACGGTATCACATAAAAATACATGTGCACGCACGCACGAACACACACACACATATGCAGTCTCTAGTGCTCCAAAAGCCTGGTGACTCACCCTACTTAAAGCAAGCCCTGAAATAGACATTTTGAGCCTCGCCACACTGACTGACTCAGTAACAGAACTATCTTTCCTTCATGGTCTGCACACGCCGTCGCTATTAAATCGACACTCTCCCAGCTATTGCTTTCCACTAGCACACATTAAATTTCCCCCCTTACAATTTTCTAGGACCAATTTCAGCGGTGGCCTCCATGTTCTGCCTGGATGAAAGGTAATGAGAGCTTGTTTGACTTTTTGTGCAGTGTCCCATTACGCTGCCCTGCAGCAGGTTACCATGTTTCACTGAATATGAGTCATTTCTCATACCTACAGTATGCGTGTCTGACAAAAAAGAAACAGCCATGTGGCACGGACCTCCTGCTCCGAGCTGGCAAGAGAAGCATGTGCTCGTCTAATTCGACAAGAGCATGACACAGAATATTAGTGTAACTAAGCGGTCCTGTTCTGATAGCAGTATAGAGGAGCGGCGTATTGAGTGTTTGTGTACGAGGGGCTTGTTAGCGCCGCTCCACATGTGTAACGACATTGGAGGCAGGGCCGAGAGACCCAAAGTGATCTCGAAGACCCCAGCAACACCTGTCCACCCTGGCACTCCGTGTCTCCTCGCCACAGTTACAGCTGCCATGGCGGCAGAGCTGAGGTTGCCCAGGCAACGGTCTGTTTCTCTGGCAGGGATTACAGTATAGCTCAGAGTCGCTAAAGGACTTTTGGAAGATGAAGTGGGAATTGTGAGTGTTTGGACATTTTGTCATAATTAGGTTCCCCCTCAAGGAATTAGCAAATTTGCAAAACTGACTTGGCTTTGCAAAATCCTCAGATAATATCTGAAATAATGGAAGATTTGCAGCCCATTTCCACAGCATCGCATTTCTATTTACGCTCGAAACAAACCGAGTCAACAGAACTCTTCAGCATTACGCATACAGATGATGCAGGAAAAGCTCACTGGAACTGTCTGCTGATGTTATATTTTCACCCCTTCTAAACTTTTCCTATGAATGAACAATAAGCTGATTTGCATTTGGCGTGGTCAAAGAGTTTTGAGCCGCAGGAAAAGAGAGGGAAAAACTCAAATCCTGAAGGGACTGGTACTCGCACAACAGGAGGAGCTGTCAGAGACGACTCACGCAGCTACTGTCTTCCCTGTTCTCTGTTTCCTGTGCCCTGCAGCTGTTCCTCTGCTTAGCATGAGCCAAATATCAAATGACAGATGTGTCTGCGCCGGCTGCACAAAGAGGGCGTGTTAGTGACAGTTGTTCCTGCATCTGAAGTTGTGGATGATGGGGATGGGTGATGCTAGAGGGAGGTAGGCAACGCTGCATCCTTCATACGGCCCTGCTTAGTTTGCAGCCTGAACATCATGTGACGAATGTTCAGACATAAAAGAAATAGAATCTATAAAATAAAGACAGATTTTTTTTAAAGTTGTTGATGGGGAAATTATCCTGATATCAAAGTGAGACCATTTGAATGGGCACTATGTAAACTAGGGCTGTCAAAGTTAATAATAACATGTTAACACAAATTCGTTTTAACGCCACTAATGTCTTTAACGCATTAACGCAACTTGCAATTTTTAGGTTGTATAATATATGATAACATAAGGAATCCATTTGTACCAACCATGTCATACTAGCTTGTCAAGAAGGCGGCTAAATAATGCTCCAAGCCCATGCTAAATTTTGGCAAGGAAAAACTGGCCTGGCTATTTTCAAAGGGGTCCCTTGACCTCTGACCTCTGACCTCAAGATATGTGAATGAAGTCAAGTCAGCACACTGACACACTGACAGCTGTTTTTGCCTGTTGGGCTTGAGTTTGCCATGTTATGATTTGAGCATATTAATAAATATATACATACATTTGTAAAAAGCAAGCATATTTAGAGTATTAAATACTTGACAAATCTTCCTTTAAGGTACATTTTGAACAGATAACAAAATGTGCGATTAATCACGATTAACTATGGACAATAATGCGATTAATCACGATTAAATATTTTAATCGATTGACAGCCCTAATGTAAACACAGGTTATTTTTTGATGGAAAACTGTTGTCAAGGTGCCCTTGTGCATGGTACCTGCCTCCCAGCTGCTCCACTGGAGCTGCACACTAACCCGTATAGGATTGTGGTATTGCAGAGCAGCTCCTTTGTGTGGGTGTGTGTGATTCTTTTTTCAATCGCTCTGCATTGCTCGATATGTCAAAAAAATCAATACGGTTGAATTGAATTGTACCGGGTGCAGTTGCAAAACAATTCTTCAAATGTATTTTTAGGGGAAGCCACAACCAGGTTTGCCAGAATCAATATGAGGAATGTATTTCGAGCGCGTTGGCTCGGTAAACACATGTTTCCCGGACTCATGGGTTTACCGTGACCGCATGCAAACCACAAATTCTGATAAGGATGTTACATACATTATACGCCTCCACAAACCCACACAGAAGGAATGCGGGGCTTCTACTATTTTCCTCCCCTGGGACTTGCATGCCATTATCCTGTGCAACATTAAGGTCAGCGGTACAGAAGGAATTTCACAGCAGGAAGCTGGGTTCAGCTGGAGAGAGCGTACTGATTGGAGGGTTCATGTTCAGCCATCCGTAAAGGTCCTTTTTTAAAAAAAAAAAGAGCCTCACTACTGAGGACTGACATGTCAGGGGACTCCACAAAATAGGACATCCAATTAAGTAGCTCATCTTATCCACTGATCAACTATATACCATTCTCTGTTCTGTGTATTTTGTACCGTGACAGTCCAAAGAAATCATGTTGTTTTTTTTTCTCCCCCCTCTGGGCATCGATGAACAAAGAGCGTGGAATGGAAGAGTGAGCAGCTGAATCCAGCTCAGCTTTCCTCCACCTCAGCATAACCCTGCCAGATTGACTCCCAGAGTCACACACACCACCTTCATTCAGTGAACCTCAATCCTACTACTACACCCGGGTTTATGTTGTTCATCCAATGTCACCTTAACACCACAAGACCGCAGATTTCACACTGATGCCTGAGGAGGTCAAATCTGTTTGCTTTTTCACTCTAAAATGGTAGCAAAATGGGACACAACAAAGATAAGCGAAGACACTATTTCATATAAAACATATTTTATATTATTATTATTATTATATTATTTTCCATCATCAGTTAATCCGATTTTTTTGTTTGTTCAATTAAACAATTAGTCAATAAAATGTTTTTTTCCGACCACCAGTCCAAAACCCAGAGATATAATCATGATATATAAGAGAGGAAAACAGCAAATCCTCACATCTGAGTGGCTGGAACCAGAGAATACATAACATTTTGTTGTTTAGCCATGCTAGCGGCATGGCAGCCCGTTCTCATTCCCAGGGTGTTAAATACCTAGGCTTTGTCACGGCTGTCGGCGTTCGGTACCGCTGCACAGGGCACCCTTTAGCGCCGGTATGAAACGAGCCCGGGAGTACCATTAACTCTAATGTAAAGCGGCAACAATAAACGCTCCGAGAAAGTGCGCCAGGAGTGTAGCTTAAAGAGTGAAAAGACACACATCAGGCGGGCGGGAGGGGAGGTGGATGGGTCCAACAAACACAAGGCTTTCATCCAGGAGGCCGCTGTTTGTGTCCCATGTTCACAACGTTCAGTGTCATTTTCACTGTACAAACGTAGTAGTTTTGAGCCCAACCATGTATTTCTTTCCTATACTTAACTATAGTGGTTTTGTTGCCTAATCCTAAAGTGACGGCAAGGGTAACTAAAGTGGTTTTGATGCCGAAAATAAAGTGACGCCAAGGGGCGTGACAAAGTGGCGGTATGTGAGGTGTTGGGATGAGAACATGTCGGTCACGGTCTAGGGATGGTAATGCTGGTCTGTCGGTGTGTCCAGACTGAATCTCAACATGCTATGAAATTGTGTAGAGACATTCATGGTGCTCAGCTGATGAAGCCATCGGACTTTTCCTGTAGCGCCACCAGCAGGTTCAAGTTTCCACTTATCCTCACCAATTATGTGCAAAACAAATGACATTCCCATCAGCCTCAGCTGTACTTTGTGTTTGGTGCTAATCAACAGATCTTAGCATTCTAATATGCTCATCTAAGATGGTGAACATGGTAAACATTATACCTTAATATCAACATTGGCCTTGCATTATCAATTTGCTCAAAGAAATTGCTGTACCTAAGTGCAGCCTCACAGAGCAGCTAGCATCGTTGTGCACTTTTAGTCCTGTTGCTTGATAATTGATTATCAAAAAATAACTAATCTATCAATCAACTTCTTGAATATTAATCAATTGTTTGTTGATGAATTATATTCTATCAAAGTACACCATGATGTAAAATGTTTTATCACAAATCTTTCAGCACAAAAGGATTTCAGCATGAAGCCCATCCCTGTGTTGCCAAACAAGTCTTATAGGTGTTTATATTAACTATTGCAGCTGTGGGCCTAAGGGTTATGGTGCTGACTGTGAAACCTGAAGGTCCCTATATCGTGTCTGGTTGGGCACCTTTGTTGCACGTCATTCCTCATTTCCTTTACTCGACTGATTAAGAGTCATATATTCGCAAGGTACGCTATGCGATCTTTTCCATACTTGGTTTAAAGTATCCTTTCGAAAGATGAGAGGGATGACAGGAGCAGGGAGGTGTCTGTCACATCAGGCGGTGATATACACCACCTCCATAAGGGTGAAGGGTCGCTAAATCAACCATAGAGCACTTTGAGGGGAGATAAACACATCTGACACCAGACACTGGAAGACGCACACAATCATCCTCCACTCAGCCACCCATGGCTAATAACTGTCAGATGATGTGTGTAATAAAAACAGAGAGCAGGTTGTGGTCCCTCTAGTCCCATCCATCTTCTGGAGAGCTAATCAGCTACCTTAATGAGAGGCAGAGCAAAGGAAGTCGATATCCGATTCACACGCGGGCACCTACGCATGCATTCAGGACCTGCACATGCTCCCTGTTGCACCCCTCAACCCAAAATATATGTCTCGCGTCTCGCACACAGCTTGTGAAGAATCCCTCAGGTGATGGGTGGGGGTAACCTGATTCACCAGATGGTTTGTTACACAGAACCATCTGAGAAGCCGTCATCGGATACTGTTTGGAAAAAGGGCAGGCTCTTTCAAAAAATACTTAGCAGGTGATTGGATGAACCATCTGTCAATCAAACTCCTGCCGATGCCAGTCAGGAGAAGAGCGAAAACATGGCCTTCGGTGCCGTTCTTTGCTCTTCTTTCAATGAAGATATACTCTCCATTTCTGATATAACTGATGCTATTGCAGCATCTACACTGACCTCTTCAGGAGCCGCGATTGTTGTTTAGAATGAACAGTCGCTATGGTCTCGCACACCTAAGCCATGCCCGTAGCTGCCAGCAGCTCCTCACAGAACGCTGTGATCTGGTTGGCCGGACACAACCGCATTACTTGAAGCCTGACAAGATGGATTTTCGTGTGATATGTGATCGCGTAATCTCGCGTGATCTAATGACATTGCGAGAGTCACAAAATGCCTCAATTAATTGCGACACATTTTTTTGTTGACCATTATTGAGATTGTGATTCATTATGCGATTTTTAGTTCCAAGTTGCAGTTTATATTAATGTCTGTCCAAAATGCCATCAATTTGATCCAATTAGACATTTGTGTGATATTGTCATAATTAGCATATGAATTATTGGATTATGGCCACATGTTTTGTGAGGTCACAGTGACCTTTGACCACCGAAATCTAATCAGTTCATCCAATTCGACCTTCCTCCAGGCGTTCTGAGATATCACGTTCCCGAGAATGGGATAAACGGATGGACAACATAATGCCTCCGGCCAAGACTGTCGCCACTTCACCCAGAAACTGGGAAGCAAGACATGGGGACTTTAATCGGGTCTCGAGGACTGAAAACAAACTGAAACCCACACTCTACATTAACTACCACTTGACAACTTTACTGCTAATTTTTCTTCTGCTCCGATCGTCAACACCAGTCTGCTCTCAGCGCATTCACGTCACAATATCTCTCTTGCTCGACCACACACTCGCGACGTAATGAGCTGTTCCCCAAAGGAGCTACGCTACTCTTATAGACATTAAATATGCAAACATGTGGATTGCATCTAAGCTTGTGCATGGCATGGTATTTTACAAGTCGTTTTCTTCTACTCTTATTCCCAAATGTCGCGTGGAGTGTTAGGTGGTGTCAATATGAATGCGATTAATCGTTCAGCCCTACACAGTGCAATAAATCTCCTTCTATTCAGAGGACGGGGACCCAGGGGACCGAAACGCAGCACCGACATGGATCTGCATGAATGTCTCCACACATGACTGAGTAGGAGGGTTTTACTGCAAGGACATTTTTCTCTGAGATCTCAGGTCTACAAATGACTTGAAATCTACTCTGAAAATGATTCATTCCGTGATAATGTGTCAATGTAGGCTACGACCAAGAGATTATTTCATCCGTGCATACTCTGTTATACCATGTCAAGAAATGCAAAACCGTTTTTTTTTAGGAGGGGGGTGGGCTTTGCCTCACTGCCTTTCTACCTCTCTAGAGCATCCATGTGCCCCATGGAGAGTTACGCCCCAGAGAGGTGCGCTTGCTACCCCCCGGTATAAACAGCTTTAGCTCCTCAAGCTTAAGGGAGATTTACTGCCTCTGCTAGAGCAATAAAATTGTGTTTATGTCACTGTTGTTACTGGTGGTGTGTGTGGCAAAAAAAGTGAGGCACAATAATAGAGAAAAGGAAAGAAAAGACAGATGAGGAGGTGAAGTGAAGACAGAAAGAAAATAGAGAAAGATGGCAGACAGGACGACTTTAAACTCTTAAGCTTCCACCGCTGGGAATAGCAGTGATCAGAGCAGCTGACCAGCCAAATAGATCTTAGATTAATGGCGGGAAGCGTTGGATACTCATGAGAGATTACATTAGTCGAAACGGGGGTAATGGAAGGTTAATAAGGATGAGCCAAAAAGCAAGCGTGTCTTGAAAATGTAGGTGAGGTCAGACAGAAGGCAGATCGGGAGAGGAGAAGAAACAGAAGCATTAGTGTCTGAGAGAGGAGATGATAGGGAGACTGCTGCGAACAGAGGGAACAGATGCCAGCCTAGCAGTGGGAAACACAGGGACCACACGGCGAAATCTAGATTTCTCCTATTTCCTCTAAGTAATAAAACAATGGCGCCGCGTCGCCTCATTAAATGGGTAATCGAGGGTGTGAGAGCACTCCCCTCAGCTCCGAGCACATCTCTCTCGCTTCCTGTGTCTCAGTCTCTAACCTCTTTCACGCTAGGCCATTGTCTCTTCCTCCTCGCTGTTTCTCGCCACGTTTCCAATCTGGTTTGCTGCAGAGCCCTGCCGCCCGCTGAATAAATGCTTACCTGGGCAGCGGGTCAGAAACCCAGCCCAGACCAACTCCTGTCAGGGGGTATGGAAACTCCAATTATCTCCTTAACAATCGTCCCCTAGCAATTATCTCCCCATCTGTGTATCAGTGTCGACAGGTGCAGGGGGACAGTCCCGCTCACACACTTCTTCTGACAGAGGAAATGATGGAGGTGGATATGTTGGAGCAAGAAGAGGCAAACGCACAACCGGCATGCTAATTCATTAGGAACTGCTTCAACAAATTCCTGCCAAGCCGCTGGGAAATGAAGTTTTCATAATAGACCTGAGCAGAATCTATGAATACAACCAGAAACGTTGCATTCATTTTCTTACAACAACTAACTAGAGCTGCAAGTAACAATTACTGTTATTGCTGATATACTGCTGATTCTTTTGGCTACTAATCTGGAAAAATCTATCCAATGTAATAGAATATTGAAAAATGATCATCAAAATGTCATCATAATTAAACGTCTTTAAATAAAAGCAGCAAATTCTTTCTTTTGAGAAGCTAAAATTTGTCACTTTTGCTTGATGAATGAATAATTGATTATTGTTGTCAATTTATGTTCAGTCACTTGAGAAACTGTGTATAGATGCAATGACCAGACAGGAGTGTCTTTTGGTTAACACAGTGAATTAAACATTTGACAAAGGTACTTCATCATATTCATGTAAAAAATTGACAGTTTGCTAAAACCCTCCCCCGAGCAGCAAATGTCGAATCATAGCTTAGCAACCGTAACCAGGCACCGCAGGCCTGCCAATCTCTGGATTGCTCTTCAGGTTGAAATGGTGTGCAAGGGTGTTGTCTTTTTTTTTTAGCCTTTCCAAAACCAAAAACACAAGAGCAAAAGTGTACAAAATTAATTAAACAGTGTGTTTATCTGCTATAATATAAGTTGTACGGCTAAACAGCTTACTACCTAGTAATGCAACATATCATTATTTCCAAAGCCAAGTAGCATTACTAAGTTAGAGGATTTAAGTCTCTTATAGGGTTCTCCTTTCAAAACGAGTCAAAAACTCTCATGGAGCTAACAATAATCGGGAAAATGTCATTTCAGGGGAAAAAAAATTGATGGTCACCAGCTAGAATTGAGCAGCCTGCTTTTGTCCACCTTTGTCTCAAGTCAAGGACCCTTTGTTTCAAAAAATGTCCTAGAATTGACCCTTTGTTTAGTCTCGCCCCTTGAATGCAGACTGGCCAATCATAGCGTAGCATCGGCCAGCTCTGACCAGGATCCGACAACTATCCGGCTCTGCTCCATCGTTTCAGATTTTCTTCATTTTCAGGATGGTTTTGTGGATTTGGAGCTAAGGTATACTGAATGTATATATATGCAACAGCGAATAAAGACCTACCCGGCTTTACAGGAACAGTGTTGTTCCTTAATTTCTTTGTCTTCTGTCTTGATCGCCACGTGATGATGGTTCACTTATACACTGTGATCTGTAGGCTTTAGCTTCTATCTTTATCTTTTTAACCTGTTTTCGCTGCTGAGTCAGTTCAACATCTTAATATACTGTATCCTTCAAACACATATTGTAGACCTGTCTTCTGTCTGCTTCTCTCTGAAATCATTTTTCCCTTTTTCCAAAAATTAGCAAGATATTTATGCAGTTCGTGACAGTGTGGGCTCCATGGTAGCTCTGACAGCTTGACGGAGTAGCAACGGGGGGGCGGGCCTTAGGAAAGGGTAAATTTCAAGTAAATCTGCCAGTTATTATTGTAAACTATGTCCTGTGCAAGAACAAAAAAGCTTGACAGGCATAGCAACAGTAACTAAGTGGCTAACTTAGCGAATAGTCAATTATATGCAGCATAAACCCAATATCATCTTGCATTAGTCCTGCTCACTGATTTGCAACATTAGCCTCAAAAGTCTAATAGACCCACAGATATTAAAGTCTGTTGTGGTAGACACATTTATATTGTCTCATAATATACATTTTTTTTATTCTCTAATCAATTGTTTTTTGTTTAGTTTGCTTCCACAACTTTCAGCAACTGTTACAGGTCTGGTGTCATGGTGAGGCAAGTCACTTATTACCGCGAGCATCACGCGCACAAACGGCAGTCTCGTGCTGTCATTGTAAGAGCAGTTACACTATGTCACAGTGTTTAATATGCTTGTAGGCTTTGTTCCTCATTAAAGTACACAGAAGCTCCTGAGATGTACTGTGTAACAAAAGAGGGTCTCGCTTCTGTTTTCGCCGCAAAAACATGACAGCTGCCACCATCCGGCGCTCGTCCCGTCCACCCCGCAGCACCGATCCTGGTCCTCATCGGCGAACACATTGTTTTCTAATTGCCAGCCCCACGCGTCTCGGCTCAGACCTCCACGTCCCAGCTGCCATTACCTCCAGAGACGACAGATTTGTTTTAAATACTTGGTGAGGCCCGTATGAATACAGAGAAGGATTCGGAGCAGGCTTAGAAAGACAATGAGGGGAGCAAATAGAAAACGGAGCGGACGCAGTCGTCAGTGAAGTGTGCGTGTTTTTTGTGGTGAATGAATAGTGGATGTGTGACGAAGACAAAAGAATTCTCAAACCTCAGGGCACTGGATGGCCGTTGGGGTAACTTTTATGTGGTTCTTAGAAAACGATCATATGGTGGGTGAGGAGATTAAATGACAGGTTGCTTATTTTTCTCCTTCCTAACCATTTTCTCTCTTCCCCTCACCCCCTGCCCCATTCCTCTTCCTTTCTTTTTGCAAGGCGCACACAACACACAGAAACAATCTCTATCCCCCTTCTGCTCCCTCACTCTATCACTCGGCTGCTCGGGGAGCAGTTTTGGCTGATCTACATTGATTGCTATGGGCCATTCTCTATCCCTGGCGCTCCGGAGCAAAAAATCCAAGCCTTCTCATTCATCAAACCAGCACCTGCCAGACTCTAGCCCAAGAGAACAACCATCAGTTTCTTTTCTTTTTTTTCCTTTTTCTTCTACCCCCCATTCTCTTCGTTTTTCTCCTCGACAAATAACTGTCATGTCGCGGACAGTCAGGAGGGAGCGGTGATCTGCTATTCGTCCGCCTTCTTCAATAACGCATTGAACGCTGGGTAATCCCTCTGAACATGCATGCACTGTGGAAGTCAGTCACCACAGCTGTACCTCAATGACTGACACAGTAGCTACACAATAGAATACAACACCCCAGAGCCTCGGTGACACGAGCCAGCGGGTCTGAAATTGCAGCTTAACCTCCACCCCCCCACCTTCTTCTTCTTAACACTCACACCCCAGCTGAGACTCTCCTTTCTGGGGTGTTTTTTGCCCCTATAGGGGGAAAAGATTGGAGCAAAAAAGGGTGAAGAAATACTTTTTTAGTTTCTCCTGGCAGTTCCTATAGAGTATTTTTAAGCATTACAGTGCTTAACAGAGTCAGTTCAATTGTCTTTTTCTCTCCTGCTGAGTTATTATTACATATTTATGCTCATAACTCCGTGAAGTGATAGCATTGGATGTGCCGCACTGAATAATACATTAAAATGCATCTGCTCGAGCTCTGTCTCTTGTTAGCTATTGTGCGAGTGCAAGTGTGTGACCACAGAACTTCACAAAGCAGTCTCACATGCTCGCACACATTTCTGTTTAGCAGTCAGAGCAAAAAAGTACTCTGATGAGGAAAAAAAAGCCAGGTGAATGTTGCAGTAGACGGACTCCATCTTTGCTTTGAGTTACAGGATGACTTGACCTCTTCAGGCCTGTCAAAAAATCTGAATAAAGCAGGAAAAAAATATCCCTCTTTGGTTGACGTGGTCATAACCCACCATTGAGGTGAATACACCTGATGTATGGTACGTCAAAGTTGAATCAGGGAGTCAGTTTGGGGAATAGTTTTTACAATTTTCCTTAATTTACTCATTCAAATCTGTTTCGTTAACCTGGCTGGTCATGTTTTTTGCTGTCGGACTTCTTTTTATGGATGACGCAGCGCTCACAGATTAAATTAGCAATTAACTTGATGAGTACAATGATATTATTACTGATAAGAGCGATGGGCAAAACTACAAAAATAAATTGTAATAACTAATTACCCTTTCATGTTGAGTCACCCTTGCACCAGTCTGTAAATATTCACTCTGCCTCTCAGTCATAGCCACTGAAGCCACTGCTAGTGATACATTTAAAAATGTATTTCAGAACTCCGACTTGCAACTTGGCATGGTGCGCGAAAAGAAAACATCCACACACTTACTTCCATTGCAAACACACAGCTTTCTGTCCTGATGTTTCTTATTGAGTGATTTATTCTACTGGTGTCCATAGTTGAATAGAACGTTACACTATCAGACTTAAACCTACAGCATTGCTTTGCTCATTTCCTGATGATCTACATCAGACCTGTGACATCACATCCTGTTTCTTTGGGATCTTAAAGGAAAACTTGCATCCTTGCATCATCCAATTTCATAAATTATTTAATAAATACATTCAGCACCATAAAAATATTGCTATAACTATACCGTTTATACTAGGGCTGTTAATCGATTAAAATATTTAATCATGATTAATTACATGATTGTCCATGATTAATCGCAAATTAATCACACATTTTTTATCCGTTCAAAATGACAAATATGCTGCTTTATGCAAATGTATGTATATATTTATAATTGGAAATCAATTAACAACACACAACAATGACTAATTGCCCAGAAACCCTCACAGGTACTGCATTTAGCATAAAAAATATGCTCAAATCACAACATGGCAAACTGCAGCCCAACAGGCAACAACAGCTGTCAGTGTGTCAGTGTGCTGACTTGACTATGACTTGCCACAAACTGCATGTGATTATCATAAAGTGGGCATGTTTGTAAAGGGAAGACTCGTGGGTACCCATAGAACCCATTTTCATTCACAAATCTTGAGGTCAGAGGTCAAGGGACCCCTTTGAAAATGGCCATGACAGTTTTTCCTCACCAAAATTAAGCGTAAGTTTGGAGCGTTATTTAACCTCCTTGACAACAAACTAGTATGACATGGTTGGTACCAATATATTCTTTAGGTTTTTTAGTTTCATTTGATATCAGCTCGCTGAACCTGCTATAACCTAAAAATTGCAAGTTGCGTTAATGTGTTAAAGAAATTAGTGGCGTTAAAACGAATTTGCGTTGACGTGTTATTAGCGTGTTAACTTTGACAGCCCTAGTTTATACTCATTATTGACAGTGAATATCACTGGCACCACTGACATTATAGTCTTGATTTATGATAAACGTT